>VUQS01016344.1:9447-27690 GCA_015108495.1 Heterochromis multidens | reverse complement strand
TTCACACCTACAGGCCAGTGGCCACTCCTTCAGTGATGAAGACGTACACATCCTGGACAGGGAGGAACGCTGGTTTGAACGGGGAGTCAAGGAGGCCATTTACGTGAAAAGGGAAAGACCATCTCTGAACCGAGGAGGGGGCCTAAGGGTACATCTGTCACCATCTTACAATGCTGTGATTGCAGCCATTCCCCAATCTCTGTGAATGGTACTCATGGCCATTGATCAATGGTCATGACAATTTGCATACTATTGATCATGAAACTGACCAAATGGCCCATTGTTAGTCAGTGGTGCTGGTTTCGGTCATTATGCAATGTACTGTTTATAAGGCTGGGGAATTCTGCAGTCAGCTGAGACTGAAGAAGTTACTAGAAAGTGACGAAACGTTTCTCCCACTAAAAAAATCGCTACTGAGCAGAGAGTATAGCCCCTCAGAATTCATGATGATGGCTTAATGATGGCCTCCCTCACTTGCATCAACATCTCTTTGGACCTCATATTGAGAGTTCCAGTGAAAATTTACCAAATACAACACTAACGAGAGAACAAACCTCACCTGGCCATGAAACTCCTTGTCAGTCAACTGTCCATTTACTTTTGAGCCTCTGAAAATGTATAATGTATGTATATGTATAAAAATGACTGTAATTCCTAAACAGTTAATGCAGTACTTTTGCTAAACCCCTTGAATTAAAGGTGAAAGTCTGCACTTCGATCATATATTGATTGTTTGATTTAAATCCCTCTGTGATGGTGTACAGAGTACACCTGTACCTAACTATAACATAAAGCCTCCAAGCTTTAAATCCTTGCAGAGATATACAGTGTGAACAAGCAGCTGTTTATGCACCATTTTATCTTCACCTCTACGCCCCACATAAACAAACACACCTCCACTCTTCCTCTGTGTTTCTCTCCTTGTCTTTAGACACCAGTTCACACTCCACTCTGCCTTTTTCTCATGCTTACTTTTTTCCCCCTCTTTATTGTGTTGTGCCTCTCTGCAATGGTGAGGCGGCCCACATTGATGCCGGGAACAAGAGATCTTATCGTTTGCTAAACAAATACAAATATGTAGGCCATGGCCAGCATGGCTTTGTTACTAAATAACCAAACAACAGTCCACCATTATATTTTTTAATAGGACTGCAGACTGGCTGAGTCTGCAAATTTCTCCCTATTCATGTTCAAAAATAATCACACAATATTTGCCAAGTGTTTGGACAATGACCTTAAGTTAGTCCTTTTTTTTTATTGGTGGTGCTGCTTTCCATGTGGATCAACACAGCGGCCTTGAGGATCCCTTCATTCATTCACTGAAATGTAGTTTTTTTTATTGATCTGTTATTGCCACACGTACATATGACTCCAAGACATCAGTGGAGGAGTGGAGGAGTGGCGGTGGTGGCGCAGTCATTGGTGGATTGTTATTGACACAAACCCTTCTTTCAAAGTCAATCTCACTTCTCTGTTTTTGTTTCAGAATTTTCCATACGGATTATCCCGGCTGGTTTGTCCCAGTTTAGACTGCTGCGGTCTCTCTCTCACCTCTAACAAAGCAGTCATGGTGCTGGTATACCACTAGAAGCTTCTCACTAGTGCGCTACTTATTTTCCTCAGGTATTTTGTTCACCGTAGCATTAGTAGAGCAACATGGAATAGCATCCCTTCATTAAAAAGTTACTAAACAAGCTTGTTAAAGTTCAAAGTGGAACACAGGTGGTCGGACTTTAAATGATACCTGTGTCAGTTAAGATATTAACTGGGTCAGATTATAAATTCCTGCTGTGTCCTAGTTAATGATCAGGGCAGAGACTCATGCTCAGGCCCCAAACGCCTTTGGGTTAGATTATTTTCATGCTGATATTGTGTGGCTTCATCCCAGTATTGGAGGAAACATCCTCTACTAGCATGTTCATAATTCCATTAGAATGGTGTACGCAGGACTTAATTCTGTAGAAGTTTGGACAGAAACTTTCTGCCTCCATGACTTTTAGTCTGTAGAGAATTACATTCATGATCCAATAATACAATGGAAAGTGACAGATGTTCTTACACCACAGTAAGTACCTCTTCCCACTGAACTCGTCCTTTATGACATTAAATTGTGGGTAAATTGAAAACTACTGCAGTCAGTGAGACTGGATGACGAACTGCCAAATGCCAAATGTTCCAAAAGGCCAAAAAGAAGTGTGCAAGTAAATAAAAGAAAATATAAGGGGACAATTGCTGTTTGCAGTGGAGCACTGGAATCATGACGAGAGATTTTTTTCATTTTGTTCTGTGAAGCCTTTAGTGGAAATAAGCCACAGTATAATTTTCACTTTCTGCAAGTTAAAGGCAAGCCTCCTTTACTCGATTTGGGCTCCATATTTTATTCTCAAGCTCTACTGGAGTAGCTTTGCATGAATCACAGTTCAAAATAATCCTTACTTATCTCATACTGGGCTTTGATGGAGCCCTTCATCGTTTGCCTGAAACAGCTTTAGCTCCTCCTCCTTTAAGAAAACTTTCATCTGAATGGCTGCCCGACATGAAAGATCTGAACAGCAGGTGGGTGTGGCTTCTGTGTCTGAGATGACCTAATATGGTCATCTCAGACACAAATATCCCCTCTCACTGACATCATAGAGAGTAAAGAGTAGAAAAAAACTGTGTGAAACAGAGTAGCTAGAGCAGCCTGAGGTTACTTTTACATATACTGATTGCATTATTTAAAACTTCAGCCATGTTTAATATGAAGATCAACCACTGGAGCAGGAGATATATGGTAGAAAATTAGGGCATCAGTTACTCCTTCAGGAAGAAATTTTTTTTATATATATTCATATTTTTCAAATGTGAATGAATTTCATACAGAATTTCATTTGGTAATGATTTTTCGGATTCAGATCAACTTGTGAATAATATCAATTAATAAAGTAAATATAGGAATTTATGCAAAGGTGAATAAATATAGGTAATTTAAAACATGTAATTTCTTGTGAGTCAATAATTACCTACATTTACCTATATATAAATATGTGTGTGTATGTGTGTGTACACACACACACACACACATATTTATATATATATATATATAAAGAAAATTCCCCTCTCTCTTTACATGGTCAACCATGTCTAAAGTCCTGTTAGAACTTGTTATATCTGGGAAGACTATATAAATATATATTTGTATACATGAGTCATTAAGACAGGTGCAAGTTTTATCTCTTAAGCTGAGATGTGCACATATGAATTTCCAGTTTAGGAGTAAACCTTCATTTATCTTTCATCTTGTATGGGCAGAAACCTTTAGCAGAAAGTTTCAGGTTTTCAGAAAAACAGACAGGCTGGAGCAGCACAGGCTTTGTTATAAAGTTTAGCTACCAACAAATATGGCAGATTAGACCTAATTTCAGTTTAACTTGGCTACAAAAATAATTTGGTTTGAGCCCTGGCAGATGGACAGCTTTTCACCCACAAAACGCTGACACTTTGTTTTGCACAGAGTGAATATAAAATAGGAAAACAACCCTTCCATCATCCAAACAGGGGAAGGGTAAAATTGTGCACCTTGCTGAGATTAAAAGACACTGACCTGTTTATCATCTCCTCTCGGCCAATGACCCTTTTTATTCAGTCGCAGTTCCTCACCAAAGTGCATTTTATAGATGAAAGTTGAAAGCGGCAAAGCAAGGAGGACCAAAACTGCCATAATCAAAAATACACAGTAAAATTAAAAGTATAATTAAAATACAATAATGTTAAAAAATAAATGTGGGCATTAATTAATTTATAAAATGTGTCATTTGCATAATGAAGCAGATCTGCATAAAGAAATGTAGGAAAGGAAAAATAGAAACAGGCATTTTGGAAATAAATTTAGGGGGAAGGGGTTGGCAAATAAATGGTTGTCAATCAGTAAGTTAATAAATAAAATGTAAAATTAAATCAGAAAGTACAGAAATACAGGAATTGATAGAAAGGTAAGTTAAAAAGAAGTTTTAATTTATATCAAATTTTATTAATTGACAAAATACCTATTTTTCTATTGATTTTGGCACATATTTATTTATTCGGTGAGTAATTTATTTATTCATTAATATTTTTTTTTAATTAGTTTTGGTCTTCTGTATATTATTCCACCAGAAGAACCTTGGATGTGATGATTAGCCTCTGTTCTCGTCCAAACGTTTGGTTTTCATCCATATTCTGATGTTTTTACAGTCAAACAGTGTAGAAAAATTTTCTGATCTTCTTTTCATGAGGTCATCCACAGTGGAGTCTGTTACAAAAATGTAATGATGCAGCGTCTGCAGACTTGGAGGCGAGAGCAGCCTCTGTCTTTTCTATTTTTAGAAGAAAAACCTTGCATAGGTAGGATTCCTACTCCTTTAGACTGAAGATAACAGAGGTGAGTTTGCCTTATTAGGATGGATGTGTAAATATGTAGAATGAGAATAAACACGCCCCATTTGGAGAACTTCAGTAGCTATACATGGCACCAACTCATATGTTTATATAGATTTTAGTTTACTGCAATAAATGTTTCTGGCAATAAGTCTTGCATCACATTTTGCACACTGGGATTGATGAGTTTGGCTTTTCGCAGTTCAATTAAAAGTAAATTGATCTTTGGGTTCTCATTTATAAGTTGTGTTTAGCTTTGGGGAGACCAATTTCACAAATATATACTTAAATATTATTGTATTTGTATTTTACATTAATTTGTGAATAAATGAAAAAATGAAATAAAAAGTTAAGGAATCTAATGAACTAATGTAGTCAGTTATGAATTTAGTATTTCATGATTCTTGACTGGGAAAACCTTTTTAATTGGTATTATTAATTTGTTATAATTACTTAGCTAGATGATGAATGGGGGAGTTTTTATTCTCACACACAGAAGTTAATTGGTAACAATTGCAGTGATTTGCTTTGAATTCTCACTGTGAATCCTGCAGCTCTCCTTAATGGACTGCAGGTGAGCTGCTTCATTCGCTGATTGTGCTTTTCTGGGAGCTGATTGGCTGCAGCCTCCAGCCACAGGCTTTAAATGCTAGCCTGGCCTATCTGCAGGTTTTTGATCTCTTCATTTTTATTCATCATGTGAGATGTATAATATCAGAGAATTGTCTTAGGACACCTCTGAGATTGTGCATGCGTGGGGGGGCCTAGCCATTTTGTTTTCTCCTATTTGAGTTAAGAGAATATGTAAAGATCTAGAATTTATCTTCCAAACTGAAATACTCTCCACAAATAAAACACAAGCTGATCTATGCAAAAAAATATACCTCATAAGTTATATTAGGTTAGCAAAAATAGATCCCATATGCATATACACTATGTAAACTTGTTGTTCATGTTAGAAAGGTACAAAGTCAAGACCAGCAGCAGTGGAAAGTCACCGAAACGAGGACAGTGATGCCAAATAAATCAATCCACTGCAGCACCCAGAGACCGGATGACCTACAACCTATCGAGCTCCACAAGTTTAGCACAACCACTCTGATATAAAAAGATTTTAACAATAAGAGCTTTCAAAAACACTGGCTAACAAAATTAAGGAATGCTGCAGGTAGAAACACAGGATAAACATCCAGCAGCCCCATTTTTATGGCCATCGTCATTGGAAAATTCTTTATGTTTCAGTTTGTCGATGCTGACAAGTTTAGTTTATTTAGATATAAAATTTGTTCTTCCAGTGTTTGAAGTGACATGAGTCTTCTCACGTTCTCCCACCATTCATTTGGAAAATGATCCTGAAAGTGCAAATATAATGAAGTTCATGGGTTGTTAATATTGGCAGAGCTGACATAATTATATAACCTGTTTTTTAATAATGATTTATTTGACCCTCCAGAGTGTAGCATTTGAATTTTTAAATTCATTTTAATCTTCATTTACTGTTAATTTTTCTGTACAGAACATCCAGCATTCAGATGCTATAAATTATTGTATAAAGTATTGTACAGCTTTTAACAAAAAGGATATGGTGCTTTTAGGCATTACATAATGGCAGCAACCTAGCCAGGATCAATATTAACATTGATTTGTTATCAATTAGAGTTTCAACACACTGGCAGACATTTCAGACCGCAAACACAAAGCTTTATGCAATCTTAGGGCCACCAAAATAAGGTCTCCAAGCATGATGCAATAAAACCGAGTTTGTAAATGTTTGCCGTTTCTGACCAAACCTGAAATATGATATGACTTTAAATATATTTTATGATCTGAGCTCTCAGACCCTCCTGTTATTGTTCTGTGGAACACGCAGGATTGTTACTAGTCATTTATTGGGACACACCGCATACTTGATTCCTGACCAAGTAAAATAAGCCATAAATTTTCAGTCCAGTCTGACTCAGCTGTTAAGCCCAAACAGGCCAGGTAGACTGGGGTTTCCCGTCCATAGTGATGATTCACTACAGGTTACATGTTTAGTATAGTAGTAGTTTAGTATATAGTATGTAAAAAATAATTCTAATTAGTTAATTAACTTTCCCAACTCCTTTTGCATAATAAGCATAAAGGAAGCTAAGCTATACCATAGTTTTCTTACATTCTTGTATTCCCTTTTCTCTGTTCCAATAAATGAATAGTGACAATGTGATTTGTACTGCATCATACACATACAACAATTTCAAATTTATTATAGAGCACCAGTTCAATAACAACATTGGTCTAAAGACACTTTATACTGTAAGATAAAGACCCTACAATAGTATGTTTGGTGACGGTGGGGAGAAAGAGCTCCCTTTTAACACTTTTTGCATTTTAATCATGCAGCAATGGGCATTGGTTGAATACTTCAGTTTATGCCATTAACCATCTGTGAGAGGTGTTTCCATAAGAAAACATAACCAATCAAATGGAAGTATGTCGGCAGATATGAGCAGAAATCACAGCCAAGTAGATCTGGTATGGGTACTAAACTGACCCTGGGTTAATGGTAAAAAAAAAAAAAATGCATACATTTCTGATCTGAAAATTTTTCTGATAACTGCTGATTTCAAATAAATTTGCAAAGGCATTGCGGAAAAACTAGAAAATCACCTGTTTGGGATTATAGTGATTATATTAGTTTTAAATGAGGCAGCAGTTGAACCGCCCCAAGTGCAGGATTTCAAGTATCTCAGGGTCTTGTTCATGAATGAGGGAAGGAGGGAGTGTAAGACTGACAGACGGCTTGGTCCGGTGTCTGCTGAGGCTGTCAATTTACTAGTTAATCTACATCCTACTCTCATCTATGGCCACAAGCCATGGGTAGTGACCAAAAGGTTTCTCTGCTACCCCTGCAACCTAGATCCAGATAAGGGGCAGAGGATGGATGGATGATTGGATGGTTTTAAATGTGGTTTGGGTGGTGGTAACATGGTATTTAATGATCATGGCGCACAAGCTGCAACGTGTTTTGTGGAAAGAGAGGTCTGGAGAGTTGTACACAGATCAGTGTCTGTGTGCAACTCTCCATTCTAGCACAGCATTCCAACAACTGTGACTCGGTCAATTGATTATGGCTGATATATTGGTTCGATTGCCAAAGTTTAGAACAAATTCTTTGAAAACAGTGACTGGTCATAGTGGGTTTTTTGTCCGTCTGTCCATCTATCCATGTTCTGCCACTTATCCGATTCCAGGTCGTTGGGGCAGCAGTCTAAGCAAAGACACCTCTTCCAGTTCTTCCAGGGGGACACCAAGACCTTCCTAAGCCAGCCAAGAAATGCAATTTCTCCAGGGCCGTTTCCCAGTAGGACATTCCCAAAACACCTGACCTAGGAGGCATCCAGGCGGCAACCTACTCAGATGCCAGAACCGCCTCAACTGGCTCCTTTCGGAGTAGCAGCTCTACTCTGAGCCACTCCATAATTTCTAAACTCCTCACCCTATCTCTATTAACAACCATGCAGCAGTCTGTATTGTTCAATCCCACATTTAAAGTGCCTCTATTTGAACTTTACTTAGAAAGAGATTAATAATAACTCATTAAATGCAGAGTGGTGTAAAAACACATGGTGGTTTCATGTAGTATACTAAGTACTTCCTAATGTAGTAGCTCTGAGCTTGCTAGCTAACTAGCACTGGTATTATTGGAGGTGAGGGTGTGGCCGCCTTCTGGCGGAAAAATTGTTTGTCACTCCCTTTCTTTCCACTACATACCCAGAAGACAAGCATTTTGTTACTGCTGTACATCATCTGGCTGCTCAAACATGTCATGTGGTGTGAACACATTTGTACATTCAGTGAGTGAAAGTATGGAACTACTCGACGTGAACACAAATTATTCAAGGTGCGGTTGAGCTACAGTTGGTGCCATTGTGATCACATTCCCAGGATGATGGGAATGGGTGGAGTAAGTGATGTCGTCCTACAGATACGCACCCTCCCAAAGATATTTGAGTTCATTGTGACACAGCATGTCATGTACATGTTGTGGTCTTTCTGTCAGGTTACTAAACCAAAGGATGAAATGAGAATTCTGCAACTCCTACAGCAACACTGAGGTCTTCTCTGCTCACTTAAGGAGTTGCCAAACATGTGACCACAACTATTTTTTAATGAAAATCTGCTGATTCATTTTGCAGTTTTCCATCCTCATTGTCTCAAACTGAAAGGATCACACAGAAAGCTGGTAAAATGCAGAAAGCTATGCATAGAGTAGGTGGGTTCAACTTAAAAATGACGCAGTCTTACCAGAGGACACATTTACCACCAACACACCCTTTACTGATTTTTCCATCTGTGAAGTTGCTGTAAATTTCCTTTCTGCAGGCAACTGTCCTCAGCTAGCCCTGGAACCAGAATCAGAATAATCTTTAAAAAACAAGTTATGAGTCTTAAGAAACTATACAAACTATAAGTGCAAAACTGAGTAGCGCAATGTGCATATGTGCATATGACCTGAATGATCTATTTAAGCAGCTCTCTTTAGCCTTGGATTCTTAAATGTGTGTGTATACGTGTGGCAAATAACACAGACTGACTTGTTGGTGCCTGCAGAGAATAAAACTGTGCATTATTAACTGCACTGTTTGTATGATGGAAATCAAAAAAGGTACGGTCATTTGTCTCATTTTGGGGGAAAAGGTTTTGCAATAAAATAAAATGTATCTGAATTTTTTTGCTGTGATAGAAAATAACATTTTAAAGGTTTTTGCACCTTTTGAAGAAGGTTTTGTCAATAAAAAATGAAACCCTTATTTTGACTTTTATGTATTACCTATACACGCTAGAGGGGAAAGCATAATAATAAACTGTATTAAATCTATAAAACTGTATCTGTTTTCTCATTTCTTGTTCACATTTCTGCATCAGCTTCCCTTTAAACTATGCTAAGAAGTTTTGTGCATCCAGGAAAAAACAGGAACATTTCTTAGCTTTTTTACCCCATTTTTCTCTTCCTCACAATAAAGTTTGTCTTTGAAACTACGCCCAGAGCCCGACAAGCTCCTGTTGTTTCTGCTCCAGATGTGAATAAATGGCCTGTGTTGTGCAGTGAAGGCTCTGCCCAGCCGTGGTTTGGAGGGCTTTCAGAGTCTGACTCGACAGATTCACAGACTTCAACAATGTGGTTCGGCAGAGGAAAAGCAAGTCCTGGCACAGAGTGAGAGCTGTTACACAAGCAGTTATTTAGCTTCGTCACTTCTTCCTCATCACACCGAAGGGCTCCAGTTCTGCCCTTTTTCATCTCCACATTGTTTGGGTTGGAGAGTAAATCTATCAGTCAAGTAACTGGTTTTCAATAAACGACGAAAAAAGTAGCTCTTTGCAAAAAAAACCCCCAACAAAACAAAACACAGATCCAAATAAAGTCATTGGATCTAACATTATATAATAACACCTGTAGCAGGTTTGGGTAGTGTCACTTCCAGAGATCAGCACTGAATGCTTGTTAGGGCTTGTGTGGCACAGTTAAAGTTCTTCATGTGTTCTTGCAGTTATAGTTACTGTAGATATCATTATAGGTGTCAGTAAGCTCAAAATTGTTATGCATTGTGATAGAATAAGTGTATAATTCCCAACAAAGGATGGACTGAATGCAGTAGGTTTAATTAAAAGGAAGGAAAACTGTATAAAATTAGCTAAAACAATAATTACATTTTTGTTTTTCCAACACCCAGTCCAAGGGCCTGCTTAGGTTGCTGTTGGCCAACAGTGAGAATTTCCCTCCATGAGCCTCTCCCAGCTCAAGACAGGTGGTCAGTCCACACTGAGAGACCCACACCTCCAGCCAACTAACCTGACACATGTCTCTGGACTGTGGGAGGGAATCCTTGCATGCAGGAACAGAGCAAACTCTTGAAACCATTGAAACTCACAGAGCAAACATGCAAACTGCACACAGACCAGGAGTTTTGAACCCACAATCTTCTTGCCACCCTCCTGTGCCAATTTATGTCAAATTTTATGACATAAAATGGCAGAAACTAAGGTCATTATTTAATGCCATGTCAAAAAAAAAAAGAGAGAGTTAGCCCTGCTCCATATACATTGTAGCATGCTGTCATCCCTTCGGCTTTGGTGACTTGTTTCAATTTCTTGTTGTGACTGTTTTCCACCTGCTTGTTGTTTTTTTCAATAAAGCAATTTTAATGACTTAAAGTACATTTCAGCTAATCCGAGTAACTGAATTGTATCTCTTGACTATGTCTGTTAAGTGATATTAGAGCATTTTAATGTAATTAGCTAACACGTAATACGGCTTGCTGTGGGGTTCAGTGTGCCAACAGTCTGTCTGAGAAGTGTGTACCTGCACGTTCTCATCCCAGGAAGTAGGATACTGCCATTCTGTTCAGTGCCACTGTGTCTCGCTGATACGCTGAGTTTATATAATTAAACACCAGTGTAGGAGCACAGAGACAACTACAGTATTTTGAAGAGGAAAGCAAAAAAAAAGTCTGGTAAAATGGAGGGGTGGCACAGAGTAAACCACAGGTTTATTAGCCATGTCCTGTTTGAGAGCTTTGTGTCCTTGTTTTTCATTCACTGATATTTATTTCATTATTTTTTTTTTTTTGAGCAAAAAAGATTGTGGTTTAGGTTACAATGTGATTGGGTTATGGGTGTGACATGCATATTTTCATTTCTGTTTAAAATAATTTATTCAGTTCATGACTTGTAGGAGTTTATTCTGTAAAACCTTATATAAACTTAACACAAAAAGTAAGGAAATTTGTGTTTGGTCGATTGTTTCTTTGTTGTTAAAATGCTTCTTGGCAATAAATCTCATACCGTTGGAAAGCCTGTTTATTTCCCCTTAAATGGTGCCACATTTCTAAGGAAAATGCATTTGTAGCTTGAGCAACTAAGTAGCGTATGTGGGTTGCACCCATGAAAACTTGTCAAATCTTCTCTGCTAATGCCAAACAACTTATTCTGCTATTGTTTGGTGTTGTTCATTGGATGATTGAAGTCTAAAGAAACAAGACATATTGGTAATTTAACACATTCATTTAACAAACAGGGGCCTCCGCAGCATGTGGAAGAACCATACACAGCCACAACAGCCTGGCACCTCCTCCTCATGCTGGTCACCAGCTTGGTCACACACTGCTGTGGGATGGCATCCCATTCTTCAACCAGCATTTGTCGCAAGTCAGCCACTGTGGTTGTGTTGGTCACTCTGGCATGAACAGTATGCAACGCATCCTCTCCACTCCCAAATTCTGGAGGTAGTCTGTGATAAACCCCGCTCTGTGGGGGCCAGCATTGCCATCTTGGAGCATAGAGTTCAGTCCCAGACTGTAGAGATATGGGATTGCCACTGGTTGCAGAATCTCATCTCAATATCTCTCTGCATTGAGATTGCCTCCAATGATGACAAGCCTTGTTTTTCCAGTGAGGGAGATGCCGCCCCACATCATCACACTGCCTCCACCAAAAGCTGTTACTGTCACGGTCCCTGGGTCTCGGACCCAGGGTTCTGAGTTTGGAGTAAATCATTATGTATTCTTTTGGATATATGATGTTTTGGTTCTAGTCTATATTATTTAGTATTGAGTATAATATTGTTTTTTTGGTGCATCTTAGTTTCTTTACTTCTAGTCCTTGGGTTCTTGTTATGATGTTAGTTCCCTTCTGTGTTCGGTCTGTCCCAGTCTCGTCTCTCGTTGGTCTTCTGCGTAAAGTCTATCCTGTCTCTGTTTTGTCTTCTGTCTGCGTTGAGCTCGTGTGTCTATGTCCAGGTCTCAGTATCAGTCATCACTCCATGTTTTTCTTCAGTACTGCTGTCAGTTCTCATTTCTTGGTCTGGGTCTCTGTACTTTTGACTAGATATGGTCACTTCTGGGTCCACAAGAAAAACAACAGAACAATGGCCAACATGTTTCAAAGCTGCTGTGATGTCACTCAAACTTTATGTACCCAATTCTAAACTAAAATTTAGGCCATCACTTTCACTCTTAGATCTATGACGCATGGAGCAGCTTTAAAAAGCCACATTATAACCTGAGACAGCCTGTCAGGTAGCATCAAAGCTATAGCTAGCTCAGAATTCATTTGCCCTTGCTCTCATTTAAGACCTGCTAACCCTCTTGTTTCTTCCCCATCACCGTAACAAATAAAATCCCAGAAATAAGAAAATAATAATCTCTGTGAATATGTTTTTGGTGTCATCATTTCATGGCTAAATAAAAAAAATCCCTTCCTGTCCACAAGTAAATGTTATATCTTAGTATGTCTGATGCAAGAGGAGTGCTATCTTACTCACGCCCCCCATGTAAACAATATCTATGCCAAATATCCAGCAGTGAGCATAACTTGCACTGCAGACTCTAAGGGCAGGGGTGGAATGAACGAAGGTAGACTCTGAATACAGACTGAAGGTTTTAAAAGACAAAGGTCATGGCGTTGTGTCAGTTAGCCTCTGCTGCTGTAGCTGCGGTGAGGTCTCTTATTTAAATAAATAAGCATGTCCAGGGGTTTCTTTCATATTCTAAGACAAATTTCCACCATTTGATTATTTTTTGAGGACAGAAATTTGTATTTCAAACTGGTAACCTCACCACTACTAATGTGTGAAGATTAAGAGCTACAGTTTCTGCACCCCTCAGACCTTTAGTCAGTTTTTATGTATACAGCTGAATAACAAAACAGTGAAATAGAGTGTCAAAAAATGAAAAATGTGTTGGATTTTTGAATGACTGCATGTGTGCATAGGTAGAAAACCCCTCTCTGTAGGCTTTCCGTAGGCAAATACCTACCAACACAACTGTGTTAGCATTGAAGATGCATTTGTCAGCACACCTGTTAAAGTGACTGGGCCCAGAGGAGAATACCACTATTTAAACAGCACTTCTACACCAATGCAAAATCTGATGGTACTGTAAGTGGTAGAAAGTGGCCTTCATACTATAAGTGCTCATGGGTAGGAGGAGATGGAAGTTAAAGTGGAGCACGACAAAATAAAGCGCATACTTCAGTTACTGTATGTTCTGATCGAGGGAGAGTAAAAACCCCAGAGTTCAGTCTCAACAAAATACACCAATGGCCCCGTTTAAAAAGCAGCTCAGAGTCTGTGACACTGACAGTCGGTCAGCTTGCTCAGATCAAACAGACATCCTGTTCCTCCACAAAGACTCCATGTTCTTCGATGATATGCAGCTAGTGTTTATTTTTATCCCTCAGGGCAGATAACCTCTAATAAGAGAATGTGTTGATTCAATTTCAGCAGAGGTCTGGATGGCACTTTTCTAAAGTTTGAAACTGAGTGAAACTGCATCATCTCTTTAACCTTTCTTTTCTGAGGGTCGGAGTTTTCTAAGAGGCTTGGGAAATACAGTCAGGTAGGGGCATTTTGAATATTCAGATTTTAGGCATGTTTAGAAATTGTGGCATTGCTTGAGATTTAAAGGAAATGACAGAAAGGGAGGAGTGAAAGATTTCAAATGCTTGTTTCTGTTTTTTCACTGGTTTTCATTTAAACTTCAGAAGAATCAAGAAGGAACTGATTTTTAAGCAATCTGACTCAGGGATGATTTTTTTTCTCTCGTCAGCTTCATCTGACCTGCTGCACTCATCAGAGGAGAAGGATGTGCCACTATTAAACAAACACCACAGCATTTTATAGTTGCATCATTTCCCTTCAACACACCTTCCCTTGTCACTTCAGAGAAATAAAATATTGCATGTCTTCACCATTTTATCCAATCTTTTGTAACTGTTTCTGTTTCTTTTATGCAATATCACAAAAAAGAGAGAGAGAAAAGAAAAAAAGCTCTATAAATGCTGATGTCTGATTATTAAAAATGTAAAATAAATTCATTCCTGCTTTGCTTCAGTCTGTAAATAATGCTGCAGCTTAAAGGTCAGTGTGTCAAATGAATGCAGGACAAATGGACATATGGGTATTCCTTAGAATGATGGATGTCACAAAGATATTATGAGTGTCTTGACCTGCTGACCTCAACCTTTATCTAGACAATGGCTGAGCCATGTTGGCAGCTAAAATAACCTGCCACACACAGATACATGGCCTCTCTTTACTATATAACCCATGTTCTTTTATAATTAAGCTCATCAGGAGCTGGAGTTAGATGACATGTTCTATTTCAGGTGTTCAGAGACATTTTTATTCTTTAATTAAAAAAAAAAAGAGTATTACTTAGAAGAGCCCTGTTTACACAGATATATGAAAAGGACAAAGAAGAGCATTGCAGAACATTAAAATGTGTGAATATAATTCAAAATCACACATTTGATTTGATGATTTGAGCAACACAAAGGCTGTTTTGTGGAAAGTTGCCATTACTGATGACACAATCAATCTTTATGTTGAAACAAGGTTTACTGTAGCTGTGCAGACATGATCAGCTTGCAAACTTTTATACAACATCACAATCACCAAATACAAGATGGAATTAACCCTGCAGCTTTTTAAAGAAAAATGCTTTATTATTTTTCTCTGTGTTTTCCTTTCAGCCAAACTGCCCAAAAACTGCAGTGTAAGTAGTTAAATGTAAGGAGCTAACCTTTCAGCTAATTTCAGTGTTGGCTGTGAGACAAGTCCATGTAGGGTTAACTGACCAGAGAGAAAAATAAAAGTATTTATGCAACAGGCAAAAGGTGTTGTGCATTTAAGGTCACGGTCTCAAGGTCTGTTATATTCTGCAAGACCTTCCTTGGCTTATTTCCGTGTTTTGTTTGCATCTGGCATTCTACCAATGCAAAGACTATGCAATCATAAAATACACACACACACACACACACACACACACACACACACACACACACACAGGTTTATATGCTCTTTTGATACCATGCAACACCTGCTGTCACCTCCCTCTCCTCTCCGCCATTGCAACATATGAAACTTTGGTTTTTATTATGACAGAGCAGGCAAACAAGACATGACATGAACTACAAACCCTGGCACCAACACAACATTACCATCCAGCACCAGAGGAGTAGAGTCTTTACACAAGTGATGGTGCCGCTCTCTGCCATCTGAATCCTCTTTGGTTTTCATACCCAAAACAAACTATTTTACATTAAATGTTTATACGCTGTGAAAGGAACAGGATTCATACCACTTTTAAATCTGTGAACTGCAGCTTGGTAGCATCTGTATGTATTTTACTAGACATTGTTCAAAGATTATCATACACACAACAAGCTCATGTTTTTAGCACAATCTCATCAAAAGCCGACGATCGAAGCGGCTTTTTGGCACAACAGGTCTTTATACAGTCTTTCTGCAGTGTCCTTAGAGGTATTACTGCTGTAAATGTGGGAACACTGACAGAAATAGGTCTGTTGCTGAGTTCGATTTTTTTTTTTTTAAAGAAAACAAAACACGTTGAGGTTCTGTATTTTTATCATTGGTGAAATCATGCTTCCTCACTTTATGATTGGGGTTGATTCGGCTTGTTTTCTGGACTTGGCATATTTGGATGTGTTATTGTTTTGTTTGTTTGGGGTTTTTTGGAAGAGCCATTGTTCCATACAAGTCCTGTTCTGCAGAATAGATCTATTTTTATTCTTGGACACTACTAGAGTAGCTTTGCATAATTCAGTTCAAAGTACTCCTTTTCTTAGACTGGATCATGCTGCAGCCCCTTGGGTCATCCTTTGACTTAAATTCATATGAACAAATATATGTCCTCATCTGCACCCCTCGCATGTGGAGTCCCCCAGGGTTCAATCCTTGGACCATTTCTGTTTTCTTTATATATGTTACCCCTGGGCCATCTACTTAATAGTTTTAAAGGAATCTCCTACCATTGCTTTGCAGATGACACACAGCTGTACTTTTCTGTTAAGCCCAACAACCTCAACAGCCTCTCCTGCCTCAGTGAATGCTTCCCTGCTATTACTAATTGGATGTATTCAAATTTCCTCCATCTCAATTTTAGTAAAACTGAGGTTCTAGTGTTCGTCCCAGACAGTTTCTCTGAGGAGGTCAGTCCATATATCGTGCCATGGTCCCTCAGTCCTCCCTGTGCTGGCTCACCATTTTTCTATCTCTCTCTCTTTAGTGCTCTATCTCTCCTCACTTCTATCTGTGTATGTTGATGTTTGTGTTGCTTGTGTCAGGGGCAGGACTCATTCACACCTGGAAGTGATCAGCACACCTGTCCCTGATAATCTCATTTACAACCACTACCTGGTCTTCAGTCTTCGCTGGATCGTTGCACTAACCACAGTTAGTGAAGCCTGGCTCCTTTCCTCTTTGTTGTTGCTCTGCTTGTTCCTGAGAAAGTCACTTACCTTGTGTATCCTTCTGCTCAGATCTCCTTTGAGTGCGGTGAGCTGAGAATTTGAGTATGAAGAGAGAGATTCTATGGAAATACTGGATCTGTGGAATACCTGCTGGTATCTGGAACCAGGACCTTCACTAATATTGACCTTGTGTTCGGATTATTGATATCTGCCTGTGTTGTAAATAAACCTGTTCAATCTAACCTTTACTGCTACCAAAAACTAGCCAGTGCTCACATATCACACCTATTCTTGCTTCCCTTCACTGGCTCCCAGTGAAATTCAGAATCCACTTAAAAATCCTATTATTAACATTTAAAACTCTGCATGGACAGGCCCCTGCTTATATGTCAGAGCTACTGAGACTTGATCACTGTACTGGAAAACAAAGCTCATCACAAATGGCCTCTTGATAGTATATTCATGTTGTCCCTTTCTTCTTGGTGTTGCTTTTCCCTGTCCAAACTGCAGGTCACTTGTATGATTAACTGATGCTTCACTTAAAATTATGCCATTTGAATGCATTATATAATAACTGTAACACAAGGACCCAGACAGGCAGGTTTGACAGTACATGTTTGTTTATTTATTTACAATGTTTTCCACTTTTTTTGTCCAGCTGGCAGCTTTTCAGCTGCGTTGCCTCCAGCTCAGTTCCCATTCAGGTTTCCCATCAGGTCCCGGCGTCCTGCTAATATGGGAGAGGCGATTAGATGATGACATACTGCTGTGCTGACCAGCCTCCCCTGACTCCATGCCCTGAACCCACTGCTCCACCCCTCCCCTGCAGCTGAGCCGCAAACCACACCATCACCACATATCCCCATCGCCCGACTTAGGCCGAGGAGCTGTCCCTGCCACCGGCCATGGCCACGCCAGGGTGTGCTCCGGCTATGTAATCCTCCACCCGGTCAGCCGCGTCGATCAGACTAGCCAGCTGGTGTCTGCGGACCCACTCCGCCTCCTCCGCCGGCAGCCCCTCCATAAACAGCCTGAGGACCACCTGCTCTAGCATCTGTGCCTCCCCCTTTGTGGGGCCAGGCTGTAACCATCTGGACGTCGCGATATGCAGCCACCTGGTGTAGCTGATGGGACGGTCCTCTGGCCCCATGCTGCCATCCCTAAAGCGGCGACGGTGGTCTTCAGGGAAGAGACCCAGGCGGTCCAGGATGGCATGGCGGACATTGCCGAAATCTGCCGCCTCCGACACAGAGAGGCTGCGAACCGCTGCCTGGGCCTCCCCCGCCAGCAACAGCAACAACTGTAGAGCCCACTCTTTCAGCAGCCACTGGCAGGCCTGAGCCTCGGTCTCGAAGGCCTCCAGAAAGTCCAGGGGGTCGTCCTCCTCCCCCATCCGCCAGAGCGTCACCACCGGGCCTGGGGAAAGTGGCCACGGTGCCGGCGAGGAGCCGGCCCAAGCAAGCAGCTGGCTGAGCCACTCCTCAGCCTGTACGGACTGCGGGCCCGCCATCTTGCAACTGGGTTCGGCACCACTGTAACACAAGTACCCAGACAGGCAGGTTTGACAGTATGTGTTTGTTTATTTATTTAATGTTT
>VUQS01016341.1:2343-14860 GCA_015108495.1 Heterochromis multidens | reverse complement strand
TAGAATACAAGCAGAATTACAATTCTGATTTCTGTTATCAGATAACAAGTAAATTTTTATGTTTAATTTGATTATTTTTTGACATAAATCTTAAAAGTTATAATAATAATAATAATGATGATAAATACCTACTTCCATTCAATTATTGGACTAAAATTAAGTTTTTCTTTGGTGGGCTTCTATAAAATGTTGTGGTGAAACTATTCAAAACAGTATAACATTTTTATTTGGAAATAATGCTTTAAATACATTTTGAAAAATTGAAACAATTCAGCATTACCAAAAACAAAAACCAAAAACAAACTGCAAAGATGGCTCATTAAGATATAAATCAAACCAACCAATGTCTCTGACAAATATGTCAAAAAATACTGTCTATACGAAGCAAAAACTGACATGATATGTAGAGTCAGCCACATTTGAAACATTCATAACTTCTGTTAATGACCAGTGAAAAATTAACATATAGTTAATAATAATAACAGACAAACAAAAATATTAAGTGACATACATTACACAGCTAAATAATCTCCACCTTACCATTTGTAGCTCTCGTTTTAATCGACTTTTTCTTTAGATCCAAACTCGCACACTGCTCTTCACTAGTATCCAGCCAGCAATGTGTGAGTCTATGTGCAAGTGTATTACTGAATGTGGTAAAATAATGGGCAGCAGTCAAACAAATGATGGGTTTTGCATTATCCCACACTGTAAAATGTGATGACCTCTCTCGGCTGCTGGACTGGCAGGTTGTTTTTGACTGTGTGTTTTGTGTTGTAGGTGCCCAGTAGGCGCAGTTAGGTCGTCGGTGACTGTTTCCCATCATGCTTAAAACTGATGCGTTGACGATACTCTCTTAATTGACCATGATCCCAACACACATTTATTTCCTCATTTTTTCTGTTATTATTTCATAATTGTAGGTCAAGTTAAATTTTTCTAGTGTCAGGACAGGCATCATGTGAAAAATTAAATAGTTTTCTGGCACAGGGCCATGTAGGTTTGAATAGTTTGTTTCCCACAATAAATTAAATCATCATTAAAAACTGCATACTTTATTTTTACTCGGGTTATCTCTGTCTAATATAAAAATTTGTTTGATGATCTGAAGTACGTAAGTGTGACAAATGTGGAAAAAAAATAAAATAAAAATCAGGAAGAAGCAGTATTGTGAAAAAGCAAATACTTTTTTACAATACTGTACATGAGTGAAGCCAAATATTAGCCTTTAACATATGACATCAATTAATTGTCACAAACTCTCATGGTTCTGGGTCTTTGACCCAGCCTTTTGAGTTTGTCTGGACTTGTTTATTTCTTTGAAAAGGTACAAGATAATTATGTTTTAGTTTCCGTGTATATTATTCTCTTGTGCTAGTTCTTGGTTTCTTGTTCTATTCTGTTAAGTCTCCTTCGAGTCCAGTCTGTCTCTGTCTCGTCTCTGTGTCCTGTCTTCAGTGCCTCTGTTTCATTCTTTTGTCTCCCCAGTCTGTCGTGTCTCCATGTCTGTTTATGCCCTGTCCGATGGTCAAGTTCACGTGTCTGAGTCTCAGTGTGTGTAACTTCCTGTTATTTTTAATAGACTCCTGTCTCGTGTGCATGACGTTCTGTTTTGCTTTCTCTGTCTCGTCAGTTAGATTCTGTTCAGCCATGTTCCCCAGGTGTGTCCTCTCTGCCCTGATTTCTCTCCTGTGTATATATTGTCTGAGTCTCTCCCTGTTCTTTGTCGTGTCCTCGTCGTATACTGTGTGGTCGTCCATCTGTCTGTCCAACTATATGTTTTCTCCCCAGTCAGTTTGATCCTGTCATGTTTGGTTATTTTGTTAATTCAGTTCGTACCAGTAATAAAGCTGTGTTTTAAGTTTGCATTTGGGTCCACACTCTACCTGCCACACAGCCAACACATGACACAAATTGTGCACTGATTTATAGAAATGGGAGCAGTAGGGATTACTATGTCTAGGTTACAGGTTTAATCTTTTAAAAAATAAAATTTGGATCTAAGGGGAACAAAGTCACCTTAGCATCAATACTTTAAACCTCATCTTCAAAACCAGTAAGGTAAACTATGTTTAAATTTCAACCACCCTTTTTCTAATGTAAACAGCTTAATGAACGGCCTTTGTTGTTCATCATTTATTTATTTTCACCATACATGTGGCCTAGGCCAACTACTAAAATATTCAGTATGAAGGACACTTGGGTTTAGGAACCAAACCTTCTTAATTTGGTTAAAAACACAAATAAATGACTGAAAAAAAAGTATATATACATATATATATATATATATATATATATATATATATATATATATATATATATATAAAAAAACTTGGAAGTTTTTTAGGAGTGTTCTTCTAAAGTTGTTCCACATGTAAAACTAGCATTTGTTGGTTGGACATATTTCAACCTTGAGCAAAAAAAATGCTAAAAGGCTCTATATACCTAACTAAATCTCCCATCATATTATGTGTGTCTATTTGTTCTGTTGTTAATCTTATTATAATGATCGTAGTGTTTGTATGTATATATGTCTGTATGTACCCTATCTCCTTCTTAACAGGTGGGCCAATCTCAACAAAACATACATAAAGCGATTATTAACATTTAGTTTTTAAGATTTATTGTAAAATTTTCATTTTCCTATTCATCGTCGCCCTTCAAATGGGATGTTACGTTCTCCATTTGCATTTGTTTCACGTTCAGTGTATGTCACCCATACATAACTTAACGGTCACCAAAATTCATATACACACTTTACGAATTCGAATCGCCACTAATTACAGAATGAAAAATTAAATATCACAGACATATAGCTTAACAAATGACAATTCATTCCAGTATTGCTGAAGACATTTTTGGTAACCATCAGGACTGCATGAACCCTGCGGCAAGTACTGCTAAATTTTATGTAAAACTTAATTTTTTATTTTTAATGTTCTATTGGTCTTGCTAATCATTCCTGTTTTATATATAAAAATTACTACTACTGAAATCAGCACTTTGAGGTTAAAGATCAGTCTGTGGGTAAATTTAGATCGACAGCCAAGATGTGAATCCAATAGGGTACAATGTGTATTACAATTGGGATAGTTATTGACCAAAGAAATCAATACATGTACTATGTCCCTTAAATGTCTCTTTTAAAATTACAGGTTAAAGGTGTACGTTTTTTGGTGGCTTGTGTGTTTACTTTAGCTCCCAACAAATAGGAATGTGTGTTTTCTACTTTTCACTTAAAGTGCAAGGTTTCTTGCTAAAAATGGCCTTGCCAACTATTTGTCGATGAGTGTGTGTTGCCCAAGGAGGAAAGAAGTGGTTCAAAGAGCATGTGAAGCCTTGATTAAGGAAGTGTATAATCAGAACTGAAGACCAGCAGCAGTCTGATGCTGCCTGGGAGGCCCTGACACAAAGAAGGAGAAAATAGCCAGGAAACAGCTTAATACACACACATACACAGAGTGAAGCACATCCACCTCAGAGCATCACCTCATAGCCATTATTCTCATAAACTGCTACTTGAGCAAGCTTAGAAGATTGAACTGTGCAGCGATCAAAGTGGTTCTTTTAACATGACTGGACTGGTTGGACAACCATAAGCCAAAATGCAAACACAAAGTGTAAGTGTCAGTAGAAACCTGGCTGCCTACTCCTCTGATGATGCACGTTCATCAACCTGAGACGGAATATGTATTCCACTGTGTTTCCATATGTAATGGGAGAGCAGAACAACTGAAATGTATTCAGCTTTGTTTGAGCCATGGATTTTTTACATTGCTCTCCTCAGATCTCAAGAAGATAATGCTTGTCAGCTGCTCGTGAAACAGGTTTTTTAAAAATTGACCAAAAAACCCCCAAAAAAGACGTTAACAGACTTTGCCAGATTCCTCACTGTCACACCACTCCATATATTGCTGTGACATCTTCAAGAGATTATCCCTAAATTGAATTGGACTTTAATCATACTTAAAAAGGTTTTTAAATATAAGTGAATCTATCAGGCTTCCTGTTTGCTAGACAAAACTAGGGCAGGTAAGGGCAAGTAATTACCTATTTGACAAACTAAGAAACAAAATAGAGTAACTGACTAACGGTAGGAAAACACTCAGAAAACAGTCAAAACTGATCACAAAATAATGGATGATGTTCATTGTCTGTAAATCTACATTTTACATGATTAGTATTCCAAATCTTGAGGCAAGTCCAAGCCCAGGTTTCAGCCTGCATTTACTGCCTCAATTGCAGTGTTACTTATACTTCCCCTTTAGCCTTTGTTGCTAGCACTGCTGCCACAACTGTTTAGTAAACTTTCAAATTCCATATTTCAGATAAGATTCAGTCATAAATATGACATGCAAATGTATGCACTGTATCCAGATATACTGTAGAAGTCAACAATTTGAGTAAATTGCTTGTAAATGCAACCCATGGAATACTATGATTGAACTCGTCTGACCAAGTCAGCATGTGCAGAATAAGCTCAGCTGACTCGATTGTCTTATGTAGAAGCATTTAATTAAGTTCGCCCAAGAGGAATAAAAAACAGCAGTACAAGCTGACATGTAAACCCCCCTCTCCCGTTCTAACGGAGCGTGTTCATTCTCAATCTGTACTCATATACCCATCCCCATAAGGTTTAACACAGCATGTACAACAATGCTTAGAATAGCTTAAAATAGTTAGACCTTGACACGGACACAGACAGATGCTGAGTCATTCTTACATACATTCTAAAGGTAAGGAACACTGGTGAGTCACACTAGCAAGTGTCCTCTGTGAGACCCCACCTCAGAGTTGCCCCTTGAGAGTCCACCTTAAAAAAAGATCCTTCACAGTGCATTGGGTCGTACAACATGGAAGAAAACCTGAGGCTAGAAAACTGTTTTGGCACTCTTATGCCAGATGGGCATTTTTCTCCCCAAGTGAGCTGGAGAAAACTTTGCGTTAGGTATCTGGTTCTTCTCAATACATACATGCTCTGGAACCCAGCTAAATCTGTGGAGGGGCAGCTTTCAGAAGTTGACAAATTTTAACCAAGCATGCTCACTGGAGCACAGACCCTAAAGGGAAGCTGGACTTGAATTGAGGGATGAGTACAACATAAATGTGGAAATTTCTTGAGCTGCAAAAGATGATCATTTAAAAAAAGCCCCCATGTTTATTACAATCAAAATAATGTTATGACTTTGATATAAATCTTAGTGCTGAACTTAAATTAGACCACGGTCCTTGATTTTATCATAAACCTGAACAGTCTTTAAAAAGCAAAAATCTCAATGTAACCAAATAAGGCACAGACTGTGGAAGGCACAGACAAATGATGTCCTGCTGGACATTACTTACTGGACAGGTTCAAAGAAATGCTGCAAACTTTATTACACACTGGGCGTTAATGGCTCTCTGAACTTTGACAGTCTCATTTTGGCTTTGACTGTCATGCCAATACTATTACCACAGCCTATAGACAGAAGCATCTGTTATAGATGCTGCAAGACTGGTTGGATTGGTTGTACCTTTTGCATATCATTTTAGGTTCTCAGCAAGTTTACCCCGCCTAGTTTAGTAGCCTTGTTGTACCTGTGCATCAACGAATGCCCAGTGCACAAACTAAATTCAAAAGAGGGCCAAACCTTAATAGCACATGCAAGCTAGAAATCAAACCAGCAAAAAATGACAATGTAAAGAAAAGCTGTTGCTTAAAATGGACATGTTCAAGAGAAGTAGGAAACTGAGGATGTCTTTATGGATTGTAAAGACAGGCCTGTGTATCCATTTGCACATGAGATGGTAACTGTTGTCAAGGACTGTAATTTGCACCATTATTTTGAATCCAGAAACCAGCAAAAATATAAATCCAATGAAAGGAAACAGAGACAGAAAGTCACAAAATTGAAAAATAAACTTTCTTCAAACTTCAAAGTGAGCTGTAAAGCCAAGTTTCATCACAACAAGGCAAAGTCAGGATTTTTGAAGATACTGCAAAATTTATTAGCAATATTTATTTTTTTATTTCATGCCATCAGCTTTTTACTTTTATCTATACCAAAAAGCCACTGAGTTGTAGTGTTGAGGGTGTAACACTGGTTATGTGAGACTAAAATATGCAGAAGAACAAAACTCAAGGATTTATTTTCTTTTATTAAATGTCCCTCACTACCTGTAGCTGTCATATTTAGGCCTGTGGAACATGATGTTGTGAGTTGGCTGTATTGTAGCCTACTTGCAAAACTGTAATCACTGTAATACAGTGCATGAGTCACGTTTTGCATGAGTCATGGCTAAGCAACATTTTGATGACCTGTTGAGGGTTGTACAGCAGACCCAGCTGTACTTGAGAAGGCTCTGTGGAACATGCATTTTACATTCAGCTCAAGCCAGGTCAATTCTAGACATGTCAATAAACTGTATAGTGCCTGACCCTTCATCTCATTTCCCAGTGTGGTCATTAGTGAAATTGAATGTGACACACCTATTTTAAAAGTCCAAAGCAATGTCAGTTACAGCATTAATTAAAACAATGCAAATAATAACGGCCCTTCATTAGCAAAGACAGTACATCTATTCTGTTGTAGCGTGACAAAAAAACTGATATTTGGGTACTGAAAGTGTGTGTTACTGTAAAAAAGATACTTGATGATGGTCTTCTATGTATATCACCGAATGTGTGTCTTAAAATGTTTTTTTTAAAAAAAGAAGCCCTCAGTCTGTGGCTGTAGCTCAGGCGGTAGAACAGGCCATCTACTAATTGGAAGGTTGGTGGTTTGATCCCTGGCTGCTCCAGTCTGCATGTCAAATATCCTTGGGCAAGATACTAACCCAAGTTGCTCTCTGATGCATCCACTGGAGTGTGAATGTGTATGAATGTTAGATAGAAAAGCACTTAAGCTGAATGGGTGAAAGAGGCATGTTGTATAAAGTGCTTTGAGTTCTCAGGTAGAGTAGAAAAGCGCTATATAAGAATCAGTCCATTTAACATTTTATCTGGACTCGGTTGTAAATGTGTTTTGTTTCAATTTCTCAGAAATTATTAGAGCCCCAGCTCTACAAGCTAAACCTTTTAGTTCAATTTGTTAGATATTTCAAAGGTGACATATGCAGACAGTGTTTTATACAAAATTATTTTTAGTCTATTACACAATAATAGGGTTTCATAACATCCAAGTATGGAGGAGTGAAGAGTCTCACTTCCAGTTGCTCAAGCTGAATTTAGCTCTTAAACTTGACTCTTATACCTGCCCCAAGAATAGTTCCCTCCACATAAGCCATAAACACTCTATACTGAAGCCTCTTATGTATTTAAGGGCACTGATGGTTAAACTTTTTTAAAAAATCTTTTTTCCCGTATAAAATGATTCTTCAGTGGCTGTTTGGGAGCAACTGTGATTCCTGAGAAGTTATTGCCTGTTGACCTTTGTCTTCAGCAAACAGAGGGGTACGTGTCAGCTGCAGTTTTCTGTGGCTGGGCCCTATTTGTATTGTTAAATCTGTATGAAAGTCCCAAATAAAAACTCATATCTGGCACTCTCTACTCTCTGTTGCATGTGATCTTCACCTCTCTCAACCTACCAATCTCTTCAGTCTCACTTTCCCCTAGTCCCTTGGCACCTCAATAACAGCCCTGTAATACAGGGACACCGAGAAGAAAAGAAAGAATTTGTTTGTGCACACGTGTGAGTGTGTACATCAATCTGAACATATGTGTGCATACAGAGAGATTGCAAGAGGGAGTGTAGAACCACAGAGAAAAGGATTGCAATGTGTATGGAGACACTAAGATCACATTTCAGCTAATAGTTTTCCAATCTTTCTTTCTCAGGCACCAGTTTAGTCAGCTCAGTGTGTATGTGCACACACACATGCAATATAGCAGTCCATGCATCTATGTGAATGTGTATTCCACTACAGTGAACATGATAGCTTTTGCTGATATCTCTATTACGGTTCCAATCTCCAACTGTTGTCAGCTGTGAAAAGTTATCTGTTCCTCCGTCCCCACTTCTCTGGCTGCAGCGTGTATCTTTTTCACACACATAGGCAGCTATACAAATAAGAACACGATATAAACCAAGACCTTTTGGAACACTGGTGTGATTATAGACATATTTGATAGATTAAATATTGAGATTGATTAAAAAAAAAAAACCTCACTATAGTGTACATGTAAGGACTCTTTTAGTTCTTCCTGGACCTACACACCACTGTAATCAGACACATATTTGGCTGTATGTAATAACATGGTCCTCCATAATTAAAAAATGCTGTAAAAAAAAAAAAGCTTAAAAGAACAGGTGGTGGTGTGGGGGGTGGGACGTAAGTTTCATTTTAAACAATCGCTTTTTCAAGTTAATCTGAACTTTGTCCTAAAGTTGTGTTCCAAGCAGAATTGGCAAGAAGATATACACTCAGCAGGTGGAACTGGAAATACTGTGGGTGGTTAAAGCTGCTGGTTCTAACTTGGCTAACAGGCAAACATTGTTCTATAAGTAGAAAATCTGACTTCCTTTTATAAAGCATTTTTGAAACTAACTTCTACCCTTGTTTTTGCAGAATTTTACCAGTAGTCCCATGACTTAGACTTGAGTCATGAATCTGGAGACATTAGAAAACTGGACAGTAAATTCAATACCAACAGCTTGTGACTTTACTTGGACTTTACCGTTCATTCAGCCAAGGAAAAGTACAGATTGTACTTGGGTCTTTGAATTTTGGTGATGTTTCAATTTTGGTGAATTACTGAAGGATAAATCCAAATGAAACGGTTTCATTTTTTTTAAATGCAACTGGACCCATGCACATTGGTGCTATGATCAAGATTGTAAAATGGCATTACATTTGGAGAGGCACATTTTGCACAAACAGACATTGGACTTAACCTGTGACTTGTTATGTGACTTGTAATCTGATTGAGGACTTACAGCCAAGATTTAAGGCTTCCTTGAGATTTTGTGTAACTGTTAGGGTTTTCAGTGGATTTATGGTGGATGTGTCCCCTTATGTCTAGGTGCAGGACGAACCGTGGTTCTCTTTTTATTCTGGTGGTATGAAAACAGTGTGCTGTGCAAATGAAAATATCCTACTTGGAAGTATTAAGACCATTATAAAGAGTGGCATGTCATTGCTGTTGTATAAAATCGTAATACTGTATCAGCATCTTAGTGACAAAGAAAAATAAGTTTACTTTCATATGTGTAACCATGCAGATGCCCAGACTCCTATGTTAGCAATGAAGCTGTTTCCATCTTATTATAAAAACTGGTTATGGATTATGTGATTACTTTGGGAATTTTTTTAAGCTTAAACTTAGAGGTTTGGGCACTTTTATTTGACAGGTGTCCAATTACAGCCTGTTAATTCCAATCACCAAACTTAATATGTCTACCATGTTTGTGGTGTTGGTCCTTTTGGCATTAATTAGCACATATTTATTTTTGTTCAGCCATACAGTTTATGGATGCATGTGCCACAGAGCCTCTTAACATTATCAAGCAAGCAAGCATCGGGCACTTAAGTGTTTGGAAAACTATATTAAACACCACAGGTTAAAAATAATCACATTTTGAGCCTTAGCTGAACAGATCCAGAGTATTTCATTTACTTGAGCTTTGAAAAGGGATGGACTTAAGGGATGTCAACTTAAATTATGTAGACATTTAATAGCTAGGATGCAATAAAATACACAGATCTATTTGACACAATTTATGATTAAATGAAGTGCTTTTACCTTAATAGGACTTTTTCCTTGACTCACCCGAACCTACATTACCAGTCCATTTATTAGCGTACAAAGGGGACAATAATTATTAAACCATTTTCTGAAGCCAGCACATTGCTGCATATATCAAGCAGCTTTTTCATCACCTTCTAGGCAACAACAATTACTGTCTGTGTTCCAATCTAAAAGCATTTCTGAGATACTTATACCCTCTACTCTGACTTTAAAAGACCATAATATAGCCTCATTAACAGTCAGGGTCTTTAGGCTAAGGAGGCTATAATAGACAGTGACGGTATATATTACTGGTCTGCTGCTTTTCATTATGCAGCTAATGATTCCCTGTCAAGTTCTATTGAAAATGAACGAGGGGCAAAGAAAGAGAGTGGGAGGGCAGAGACAGGAAGACACAAAAGAGAGAAAGAGGGCGAGAGAGGAAGATAACATCAAAAACATAACCATAACTATTCTGAAATGTGTTGAAATTAAAAGCAGTATTGTCATTTGTACCTGCATGCTTATTTTGTTTGCCAAAGAGTGAAGCAAAGATACTATGAGACGAGTTGAATTCTTTTCACAGCATCTTTGCCTGGAAAAAATTAGAGATCGTCCTCATTTAGTGTATTCAAGTGTCATTCAGCCTTTATAGATGCAGAAAAGTACCACCTGGTATCATTGTGTGCACCACACTGAACATAGAATGAAAAGAGCAAAAAAGGAAGAAAAATTATTGCAAAGCTTTGTCAACATGAATGCTAGAGGACAGCCCACAAACAGCTTGATGTTCCTTTGACCATAATTGTTAACCTTACCAACAGGGTTAAGTTCCATGGGACCAAAGCCAACTGTCCTGGATCCCAGAAAGCTGAATCTGTTCATCTGGACATAGTGTTTTCAGTGGGAGAAACATTTCATCACTATCCAAGTGACTTCTTCAGTCTCAGCTGACTGCAGGTTTCCCCAACCTTATGAACAGTACATTTGCATCATGACCGAAACTAACACCACTGACTAACAAAGGGCTGTGAGATCAGTTTCATGATCATTAATATGTAAATTGTCATGACCATTGATCAGTGGCCATGAGTAGTATTCACAGAGAGTTGGGGAATGCCTGCAATCACAGCATTGTAAGATGCTTCATCATGATGAAAAATTCACAGATTATCATCCAGTTGCTCCTGGATTGTTGGAAGAAGCTGGTCTTTGAGGAGGACATTTTTAGTATGGTCGGTCCTTGAAAAGGATGTGGACAAGCAGACCAACTTTGAGCACTGACAAGGCAGGATTGGATCGCCATCAATGAGGATTTGGCCAGAAAATGATATCCAGCATGCCACAGAGAACTGCACACGTTATGAAGAGGAAGGGTCAACACTGTAAAAACTCACTCTTTGCATAAATTTGATTTATTTGCCAATAAAATTATTTGAAACTCATGGAATGCCTACGATTGTTATTTACTCTATCAAAGAAACATAGAAAAACTAACCTAAATAAAACTGAAGTGGCGAAGTGTATGAAACATCAGATTTGTGCCACTGCCAAAACTTTTGTCCATGACTGTATGCATCTGTGTGTGACAGCAACAATTTTGATGCAGCATGCAAAAACCAGGTTAAAGTCCCAAAGTTTATTTATTTATTTTTCTAAATCAAAACTTCTAGATTAACAGGCAAAGATCAGATTTCATTTATCTATCTTTATTTATTTTATATGAATTTTTAACTTGAAGATGTCCAGCTGTCTGTTGAATTATTGTGGTTTAGTAAAGATGCAAATAAATAAAGTCACTGACTATTTTTCACAGGATTTGGGGCAAAATAAATGTTTATTGGAAGTTTATATATCAGAAAGTGTTCAATACACTAGATTTTTCAGAAATAGTTTTGAGAGATATTTGCAGATAATGAAGTTAAGATAAACACTGGAAACTCTGGAAAGTCCACTTGTTCTCGGTTATGCCGCTGCTTGGTTGTTTTTGTGCTCAGCCAAGATTTTCAGTTTGCATCTTTGGTCAGCTTTTCCTGTGCTGCGTCACAATTATTGTCTAGAATTTTAGCAGTTAAAATCACTGGTTATACTGGGGATTCCCACTTTTCCAATAACAAATAAAGACTGGTCCTGATACCAACAAAACTGGCACTGACCTAAATCTAAAAATGTCTGTGCCAAAACCTAAAGGAAACATGGGCATCAGTGGCTATGGGAGAGGTTAGCACAAGAAACTGACAGATGATCAGCATATGCAGCCTACATATTCTACCTGCTATGACTTTCTTCCCACAGAAATGCTAGTAATGCAGTGTAAAGTTCAACCTGTCGAAACTTGTACTTTAAGAACTGTACTGTAAGTACTTCTTAAGTACTTTTTGCTTTCTTTGAGAATTTTTACTTGGGAATTGGCAGAGAGCAGTTCCCAAGTATTATTGTCCAAGCATTGATGATCCACAGTAAAACGAGCAGTGTCACCTGTGTCAGCAGAATTTATTCTCTCCATTACATCATTACCAGAGGAACTCTGAAGTAAGGGAATGTTTTATCTGCTATAGATGGTTTGTTGGTGAGGTGAGGTTTTTTGGGTTTTTTTTTTCAGTTTTAGCATCTTTGAGAGGAATATTTAATGAGAAAATTAATTCTAACTGCTGTCATGATCCAGTGACTTGGGTATCAAAACTACAAATACAGTAAACCAAGATTACCGAGATTTAAAACCCAATCTTTGTCTCTCTCATATTATAATGTAGACCTAAGTGCTCCCTGATTCTTACATGGGAAACTGCCTGTTTGTTTACTGTGCGATTT
>VUQS01016335.1:9914-25502 GCA_015108495.1 Heterochromis multidens | reverse complement strand
AATCATTAGTCAGGAGATGTGTGTGTGTGTGTGTGTGTGTGTGTGTGTGTGTGTGTGTGTGTGTGTGTGTGTGTGTGTGTGTGTGTGCACGTTTGAGGTCATCAGGTTACAGCTCTCTTCCAACATAGGGTGGGCAGTTTAGTTTGTACAGCAGCTGCTGTCAGTGTCACCCTAAAATTGTAGTGAAGTAGTGGAGAGTACAGTAAAAAAAGATCCAATCAGTAAACTGACACCAGCAGTATTTCTACCTAAACATCACGTCAAAGCCAACTCTGGGTTGTGATGTGGAGAATGCAAATGGAGCAAGCTGCTGCAGACATCAGCATCATGGACTAGCACTTCTCTCCAATTCAGCTGCTCTTTTACAGCTTACGTCAAAACACCAACGCTCTCTTAACAAGAGTAACTTACTATGTGTGAGCAGGTAAGCAATTTAATACAGCACTTTAAGTTGGCAGGGCAAAGAAAAACAGACTTCTTTTTTGTTTGTTTGTTTTTTTTTTTTAAACAGGAATCCTAATCAAGGCAGCAAAGTCTGAAACATCAAGGCCGTTAGAACCTAGTAGGGCAGTTTACTGCATCTTTTCATTAGACTTTTCCTGCCTGGCAAATGCTCAACTCAACTCCACAACTACAACTTGCACGTCTTCTGTTCAAAAAGATAAATCCCAAGTAAGATGAGTTAAAAGGCTGAACACGTAAGCAAAAAACTAATACCCTAAACATATACCAAACTTAAGCTTAATAAATGGCAGAAGCTCAATGTATCAATCTGACAGAAAAACTTGTTTTTAATGCAGTAAATATTTCTGGAGTTTTTAAAAATAAGTAAAACTCTGCTTTTAGTTCCCTGTGCAGCCTCCAAGTAGGTGAAACCCTCAGTACCATCTGACTACAGCACAACCTCTGGTTGTAGGATTTTATTATGAAAAATTGCAGTAAAACATACAAGCACTGCATAAACAAACTGTATGCAAAAGGCTGTTTATTCAGTTACCCTCCTGTGTGTGTGTGTTGGTTCTGCAACACATTAAGAGGTGTTAATATACAAATCCAATTCCAAAAAAAGTTAAAATGTAAATAACAGAATGCAATGATGTGCAAATCTCATAAACCCATATTTTATTCACAATAGAACATAGAAAACATGTCAAATGCTTGAACTGAGAAAATGTAATATTTTAAAAAAAATATTAGCTCACTCTGAATTTGATGGCAGCAACACGTCCCCAAAAGGTTGGGGCAACAGAATGCTGAAAAACTAAGTGGTACTAAAACTGGAGAAACATTTTGCAACTAATTAGGTTAATTGGCAATGGGTCAGTAACATGATCAGGGATAAAAAGAGCATCAAGAGAGGCAGAGTTTCTCAGAAGTAAAGATGGGCAAGGTTCATCAATCTGCAATTAGCATCTACAAACTGTGAAACAATTTCAGAATAATGTTCCTCAACGTAAAATTGCAAAGACTTTGAACATCTCATCATCTACAGTACATAATATCATCAAAAGATCAGAGAATCTGGAGAAATCTCTGTGCGCAAGGAGCAAGGCCAAAAATCAATATTGGATGTCCTCGGGCATCAATGCATTAAAAACAGGCTTGATTCTGTCATGGAAATCACTGCATAAGCTCGGGAACACTTCCAGAACACAATGTCTGTGAACACAGTTCACTGTGCCATCCACAAATGCAGGTTAAAGTTCTACAGTATAATGCAAAGAAGAAGCCAAATGTGAACATGATCCAGAAATGCCGCTGCTTTCTCTTGGTCAAAGATCATTTAAAATGGACTGAGGCAAAGTGGAAAACTGTTCTGTGGTCAATTTTCCAGCACCTGATCTCCTCAGCTCCCAGACGTTTACAGACTGTTAAAACAAAAGGGAATGGTACACAGTGGTAAATATGGCCCTGCTCCAACTTTTGGGGACGTGTTGCTGCCATCAAATTCAGAGTGAGCTAATATTTTTCTTAAAATTGTGCATTTTCTCAGTTTAAACATTTGATATGTTTTCTATGTTCAATTATGAATAAAATCAGGGTTTATTTACATTTTACACAATACCCCAACTTTTTCAGAATTGGATTTGTAAATTCCTGACTCATCATTACCTCATCATCCAGCAATACCTTGGCCTGGCATCAGAGAAACGACCTGTTGGAAGACCTGCTGATGCATATTAATTCAACGTCTATCACCTGTTTGTTATGCAAATTGTTCATTACAATGCCACCATTCTTATGCCCATCACGGCTGAATGTTAATCACAAAATGTGCCATTGTGCTCCAAGGCTTCATTTGAATCCATTAACCTAACAGCAACACCTTTAGTTGCCCTTACATCCTTCAACTTCTTGTCTGTGTGTCAGTGCAGCAAGTTGGTACATTGATGATAATAGGCCTGGACTGGGTTTAATTACTATTTAACCACACTGTGTCCCTGCAGGTTAGAAGCTCAGTATAGTGAGGACTACCTGAGTATAGAACCCCATCTCTCTCCAGCAGCGAGGGGAAAGGAGAATAAATTGGGATGCCTGGCACAGGCCTAGAGGCTCAGTCTCATTTTTTGATCACTTGTCTGCTGTAGAGGATCACGCTTCTATAGCATACTGTGCAAGTCTGCTAACTAAAGAGGCTGTGCATCTTTAAGACTCTAACACGAAGACATCTGTATGCTCATCTGCTTGGTACAGCTTGCCAACAAAATATGAATTAGGGGGTGAAATGAATGTGTTTGTTTGTCCATATGTTTCTGGAATAATAAAGAGGCTTGGGTGTGTTTATATAGCACCTTAAAAATAGTGCAGTCTCAAAATCCTAACTCTTTACACTCTTGTATACCTTATAAAAATAATCTGTATAATGTAAGTTAAGATATTTTGATTAGAAAACAGATTGTGTGATGCATCTATTATGCTTTTTCTTATTTTGTGTGTGCGTGTGTGTGTACACTCACTGGGCACTTTATTAGGTACACCTGTTCAGCTGCTTGTTAACACAAATATCTAATCAGCTAATCACATGGTAGCAACTCAATGCATTTAGGCATGTAGACATGTTCATTTTCCCAAACAAACATCTCTAGGGTTTACAGAGAACGGTCCGAAAAAGAGAAAATATCCAGTGAGCGGCAGTTCTCTGGGTGAAAATGCCCAGAGAACAGGAAACTGAGGCTATAACTCATGAGGATTAACCAAAACTGAACAAAAGAAGATTGGAAAAACATTGCCTGGTGTGATGAGTCTCAATTTCTGCTGTGACATTTGAACGTAGGATCAGAAATTGGCATAAACAGCATGAAAGCATGGATCCATCCTGCCTTGTATCAACGGTTCAGGTTGCTGGTGGTGGTGTAATAGTGCAGGGGATATTTTCTTGGCACACTTTAGGCCCCTTTGTACCAACTGAGCATCGTTTAAATGCCACAATCTAGCTCAGTATTGTTGGTGACCATGTCCATCACTTTATAACCACAGTGTACCCATCTTCTGATGGCTTCTTCCAGCAGGATAACGCACCATGTCACAAAGCTCAAATCATCTCAAACTGGTTTCTTGAACATGACAATGAGTTCACTGCACTCAAATGGCCTCCACAGTTACCAGCTCTCAATCCAATAGAGCACCTTTGTGATGTGGCCGAATAGGAGATTCATATCATGGATGTGCAGCTGACAAATCTGCAGGAACTGTGTAATGTGAATAATTCAAATCTATTCTAGTAGAGTCCAAGAATAAAAATATGGACTTGGAAATAAGCACAACAGGTCACTTTTAAAGTACGTTACAAAGACACATTGCACATTCCTGTGAATTGTTTGTGTATATATTTGGTCTACTTACTGCAATCATTTGGGCTACATAGCTCTCAGGGCCGGTGTACTCAGTCGGATCCTTCACTCTTACCAGAACCATGAAATAAAGGTAGTGCCACATGTTGTGCTCAGACTTGATATGCTCCTCAAAGGACACCGTTTTGTTATCAAATTTGTCCCTTTCCAACCCTGCAAGACATTAGCTCTGTTATGAATTGTCCCTTACACCATTTCGTCCATTATATGCATGCTAGCTACCACATAGCTGTACACACCACAGATGAAGCAGGTGGTTTTGAGGATTTCCTCCTTCCTCTGTTTCTCACTCCTCAAGTCTGCAAACGTGTCAATGATAACACCAAAGATGAGATTGAGAACGATGATGATGACGACAAAGAAAAACAGAAGGTCATAAACCACTCGGGCTGCAAACAGAGGCTCCTGGAAACATGGAGGAAGTACAGAATTTCATTTTTGATTGTCCTTTAAACAGTACACACAACAAGAAAATGCCATTTTTATATTTCGTGTATTCATTTTAAGCTTGTCCCACCTCTTTGGAGGGTCTCCTGAGAATATCTCCCACACCTCCTCCATTACGCAGTCCCTGGTTCAACACAGTGATTATACACATGAGCAGAGTGTCGCACACCCGCTCGATCCCATCATCCTCATCTAACAAGATGAAAACACATAGAGAAACACGTGAAGGGAAGAAATGGACAGAGAGCCACAGAAAATTCCTAAAATAGGAGAATTTTTAAGAGGAACTGGGGTGTATAATCGGGGTAATTGTGCAGTTTTAAATATCAACATTTGTGTTACAGCCAGTATGAAATTACACAAGACTGGCCTGACACACAACATTAACACTACTGTTATTTTTAAATTCCTCTTAAAAAGGTGCTTCCCATTTTCATCATTGTGTTCTGCTCGTTTGATTGATTTTTTTTATTAATCTCATTCTAAGAATATTTGACCTTTTTTTATATTAGTCTGAATTTTACTAAACTGAATTAGAAGATTTGAAGAAAACTTGAGTTCAGGAAAATAACATTCAAAAACAGTTTGACCTAATTCAGATAAAAGTGTGACTCAGCTGACTGTGACAAGTGACTGATAATAAAACACCTCAACCTCCTACTGTAAATGAATAAAGCCATGCACAGCATGACTGCTGAGGAGAAAGAGGAGGTGAAGGATGTGGCTGAGATCACGTGTGTGCCCTTATGGCGCAGGTGATCCATGGAGACGCAGGAGAACAAACAGGAGTAGGAGTCACCCCCTGCCTCATCAAATTTCTTTGTGTGCACAAGTCAGTGCAGGTGTGCGTGTTTATGTCTCAGTATGTGTGTTAGTAACCTTTCAGGAAGTGATTACTGCCGGAAAGGTCACACACACATACACACACACACACACACACACACACACACACACACACACACAGACCCACCCACCACCCCAGTCAAAAACACAAAATCTTAAAACTTGTCCACTCAGTGACTCTCACAATGGGTAGGACATATTCATTCCAATTTAACCCCAAAACCTACCAGGAACTGATGTGGGTGTAGAAGCAGGGCAGTGGTCTTTCAAACATGAGCCTGCCACCTCGCTGTTACTCAATAAATCCCTTCTTCCTACAAGAAGAACAAAAACATGGGAAGTTTACGTCACTGACAACAGTACTGAAAATTTCCACATGAAAGAAGATGATTAAATTATGCTCCTGCATTAAACGTTCTTCCCGCTAATTCTCATCAGCGCTGGTAAAAATCAGCAAGAAAGATATAGTCAGACATTATGTAAACTGAGGCAGCAGCTGCTGGGTGGGCGGTGAAGTGTTGCTGAAAAAACCTGAGCAAATCATTTGCACATCGGCAAAGCCCCGAGCAGCAAAGGAGCTGCACCGCCTGAACGTGAACTGCTTGGGCAGACAGGCAGAAGAAAGAGAACTGTGCATCTGGACCAGAGTGTCACCAAAAGGGCCTTTTACCCTAATAGTCTGGAGAACTGAGGGTAGGGCAGGGCAGGGTGACAGGAGGTGGAGGAAGGGGAAGGAGAAGACTGGGTGGGACAGGGGGTCTGAGGAGGGGTGCAGGGGTCACAGCTCTAAGTTGGCAGCAGTGTGGATAGGGTGCTCCTCAGCTTTTGATGGAGCTCCCTCCTGCCGTATCTCCACTCAGCCTTCTGCTAACATACAGAGAGGCGTGAGCCCAGCTGGTTACATAACCCACCACTGCTCGGCTGTGTCTGCTGTGCTCTATTCAGTAAAACACAGGATGGCGCGGCCACCAGGTTATGCAACAGGTGCACATGTGCTAGCAGGATGTCTTCCTGACCGTGGGTGCTGGAGCTCATTAACACTACCCACTCTCTCCACAGTGTTTTCAAAACATGTGTCTGGGTATGTATATATGGCTTACTCTAGATGTTCAACAATTTCTATGGAGAGATTATACACAAGAAAACACTGATTTGACCATTTTAATTAAGAAATTATAAATCAGAAAAAATGAGAAAAAAAAAAAGGAACTTGCTGGATCAACTAGCATGCCAGAGCATCTTAGTCTCTCATTTAATTGGTGCAGGGTGGTGTGAAGTCTGAAACAGATCAATTTACATTATATTGTATTATTTATATAAATTCAGAAAACTGAAAACAGCTCACTAACAACACACAGATGTTCATGACTGAAGAAGAGTACCAAAAAAAGAGCAAACTCCTTTCAGGTCAGCTAAGGTTAAATTCACGGGCTGAGCGGTCAAACGATAACAGAAAAATCCGCTGACACAAAGAACAACTATAATTCTCTCTGGAGAATGAAAAAAAAATACTGTTATGATCCTTATACAGTATAGACCTGAAACGAAGTCAGGGGAGATAAATAAAGGATGACATGCATACACGTCTCTAGCTAGGGGTGTTGCAATTACTGTGCATCGTCTACTAGAAGATTTTATCTATTTTACATTGTAGAAATTATTATTTATTTATTATTCAGTAATTTACCTGTTTACCCATTGCCAACCTGGAGGCCCCTGTACTGAGTTCACATCATTTCTGCTCTAAAAATGTAACCAGTGCATTTTTCAAAGGTTTTAAAGTATGACACATTCATTGAAAAGGCCAGCTATAAGTATTATGACTAAAACAGATGTGGCATTCTTGTGACTGATTTCTGACTGACCAAATTTCTTGCAGTTACATCTGAACATGATGAACACCACCCATGTCCACTCACTCAGTGTTATAAAGCTTACATTTTTCTCTAAACAGTTTTTATTATTAGGTGGAAGAGAAGCTGTCAATATTTGTTCGAGTTTGTTTTAAATCTCACGCTGGACCGATGATAAGCATAAGCAGTATTTTTGTAGCAGTATTTTCAGCTAGAAATAGCAAAGAATTGCCTAGAGCTTAAGGGATTTTTAAATGTTAAAGATTTCTGACCTGGTGAAGAAAGGCGGTCCACCTCCATGCGGAAATCGTCCTTGAGGAAGAGGAAGCCGATGATGGAGAAAAAGTAGACAAGAAAGACGGCTAGAACTGCTGTCAAAAAAATGGAGCGGCCATTTCTTGTCACACTCTTTATCACATTGAGCAGCGTCTCCTCTCGGATCACCAGGTCGAACAGCTACAAAGGAAGATCGTCATCAGTGAGCATCAGCAAACATTCAGAGAACACGGTCACAATGCAAAGGAGCTTTCTTACCAAAAAGCTGTAGAAGAACTCGTGAACAAAGAGGCCCAGGACGCAAATGATGGCATAGCCCAAATGGTAGATAAAGAGCATGTCCATCACAACTGCTTTGTAGCCTCGAGTGAACGTCCCCTGGTTGCCCACAAAACTTACGAGAAACACCAACTTGTTGAAAAGCTGAAAATGGAATAAAAACCAGGCTCAGGGACAAAAAAGGAGTACAAAGCTTGTATGCATGCGGAAGCAAGAACAGACACAAAAACCTTGTCAAGCCTTTCTTCACTTACATTGACAGCACCAAGCAAAAGCAGAGCAGGGCCGAGGCCCATCGTGTAGATGGAACGTAGAATAAGGGAGACCAGGAAGAACCCGATGCCTATTGGCTTGGGCAAGACAGGAAGCAGTGCGGTGAAGACTCCCAATGCCACCCACAGTGAGATATTCCAGAATGGGGATAATGTGCCTGTGTGGAAAAATAAACAGTCGAACAAAACATGTAAAACATGACATCTCTCTGATGAATTATTTATCTGAGCTAAGAGCTTAACTTAGCAAAGAGTCAAAGGAAACACTTTAAAATGTCAAACAGCCATCCATAGGGACACCATCACTCAAAACAGCCAACACGTCTTCAGCTCACTGAGTAAATCAGCAGAGTGATACTCACGAATCTACAGGAAACTGCACAGCGTTGACAATTAATTGAGGAGGTATTTTTCAGAAAACCATCTTTAACACCACATCTTTAACCGCAGGAACCACATGTACAGTATGTTTACATTTCAGTGAATCACATCAAGGCAAACCAGCAAACACAATGTTCTCACATCTGTATTTAGTCTATAAAACCAGTAAGTGACTGATATCGTTGGCAATGACTTTCCCTCCACATTTCACAGAACCTCAATTCAGGTATTCTAACACTGCAGAAGTTTAAATAGTAAAATATGTTGGTTACTGGGTGGTTTCAGTTCATCTGACTAATTAGATCTCAGTGTGAAGCTGGGTTGAGGGGAATAACATGAAATCACCCATATCAACATACCAATAAAGATGATTAAAGTCCAAGTTGTCCCACCTCAAAAGATACCATGATACCAGTGGAAGTGTCTTCTTTAAGCACATTTGGTACACACCTACTCCTTATTGTCTGATTAGATATATTAGATAAAACACCAGTGTTTGTGGACTACAGATGAACAAGGCCTTTAAACACATGCAGCATCACATGACACAGAACAGTCATTTTCAATTGTAAAAACAAAGTACTAATCACTAATAATTAACAGTCCAAAAAAAATTATTGTTATCAACTTTACTTGAAAATTAATACATTTAAAGTGTTCTTCTGGACCACAATCATTCCATAGGTTTCAAAAGTGATTAAAAATTTTTTTAATTGTTTAAAACAGCTGTAAATTGATGATGTAGGACAGCTGCACTTAAAGTTAGACAGATGCATAAAGATCAAACATTATTTCGGAGTTATTTACCAGTATGTCTGCTGCTAAGCTGGGCTACAGGCACCTTTATTTTCAATGAAACATCACTTTTTCCTCAAAATGTGTAAAAATGATGGATAATGAAAACAGTTATTTTAGAGAAGAATAGACAGTGAAGTGTGCACTTGCCCTAATTTTAAGTCCACATATAAAGGGATCTGCTTGTTCCCCATTGCTCTGTAGCTGATGGTTGGTGGTGGACACTCCAGGCACTGGTTGCATAGGTTTCCCCTCATGTCACATGTCACATGTATATCAGTGGCATTTGCTTCAGTTGCTTGTCTCAAAGTTGAAATTAGTTTAAATCAATACCCCCTCACCAACAGTTTAGTCTGAAATTTAGTCACTGAAATTTTCAAAATTTCAGTGACATCCTCTTTTCTTCTTTTCCTCACGTAGCTGCTAGTCTCTGTGTGTAAGCCTCTTTACTTAGCAATGCAACTTCCTTAGAAAAATAATAAAATCTCCTCATTATTTCAGTTGAATATTACTATTGAGTGTGTCCTCATTTGAACTAAAGAGATACAGCATCATTTAGCTGAAATGAAGTGCTTTTATTCTTCACATACATTTTCTCTAGTAAGTTTATTAGATTTTATTTTAGTACCAGGAGCTGTCCATACTATGACCTATACAGATTTTACACAATGCACAAAAAAAAAAATCCTGTCTGCCTTTCACATGGTGATATTGACTATAAGACGGTAAATTCATCTCTACTTTTATTGGCAAATCTATAGCAGATTACATAAATAATCAACAAGGCCAGTGTTAAGCTGATTTCATGCCCAATGACAGCTATTTGCAGACCACTACTGTAACACATTGGTTTGTTTATCAAAAGTTTTTTTTTAAATAATAATAATGACTTGAAATTATAGATTACAATTTTAATTGTAATCTATAATCTAATATAATATTTTAAATATGCAGAAATTCTCACCCTCATCTTCATCATCACCAAAGGGGTAGAATACAGCCACAGCAATGTTGAGCAGACAGGCCAGGTAGAAAGAGATGCTCCCCCAAAGAGAGATGTGCCGTGAGAACCAGAACAGAGCCTTATTTTCTGTGCAAACACAACAGGAAGCATAAGTATGGACACACAAATTCAGCACACACAAAATCTCTGCAAGTCCTTCAGTTTACTGTGAAAATAACATAACCAGACATGTTGGATGGGAACCATGATTTATCGTCCTGCAGCCTGCTTCTGCCACCACCACCATCATTATTATTTTCCAAGAACTGGATTCAGAATATAAAGAAGACTTACTGCGGATCTTCTTCTGCCACCTCATTTCATTGTAGAGGTTGTCAAACTGGTGGAAGAAGTCATTAACCTTGCTGCCTTGGTCATCTCTCTCAGTGGTGGTGAACACACGAATCTTGGACTCCTCTGTGAGGTACTCGCAGATGCTAGGGACTGGAAAAACTATCTGCTCCATGCTGCGATCATGACGCACAATCTGATGACAAGGATTCCTCGTTAAATTTTATAGTTTGACAAAGGTTTTAGAGATTACAAAGATAAATGACAAAATAATGACGAGGTTTACCTCTATCTGAGCTGTGTGCTTGGCATAGTAACGGAGGGCATCGTCCTGCTCATTATCTGGGTCCATGCCTGACCCCAGACCCAACCCTGACCCAGGGCTGAGGCTCTGCTGCAAGATCTTGTTGTGCCTGGCCAACTAGAAATGAAGAAAAAAAAAAAAAAAGATTTAAGATAGAACTCATTTTTTACCAATTGATTTTACTGCACTCCAGCAGTGTCACTGTCCACAGTGAAGCAGATTTTATATCTCCATGAACTGAGAGGGCACAGACTACTGCTCCAAAATTGGCACCTTCAAGCTTAACTGGAATTTGTAGCTGACCACACGGACAAGCCAGATACCTTCTGGAGAAAAGTTTCATGGTCAGACGCGACAAAGATTGAGCTCTTCGGCCACAATGACAAGAGGTATGTTTGGAGAACTAAAGATGAGACTTTCAAACCTAAGAACACTGTACCAGCTGTCAAGCATGGTGGTGGTAGCATCATGTTGTGGGGCTGTTTTGCTGCCAGTGGTACTGCTACATTGCACAGAGTGAATGGAATAATGAAGAAGGGGCTTCACGTCAAATCAACATTTAGACGGTTGAAACTTTGACACACCTGGCTGTTCCAACAGGACAATGATCCCAAACACACATCAAAACTGGTTTTGGAATAGATAAAGCAGGCTAACATTAAACTTCTGGAGTGGTCTTTCCAAAGCCCTGTCTTCAACCCAATTAAAAATTTGTGGACTTTGCTTAAAAGCTGGGTCCATGTCAGGAAACCAACCAATTCAAAAGAACTACCAATTCTGCCAAGAAGAGTGTTCAAATATCCAGCCAGAATTATGCCAGAAGCTCGTTGATGACTACCAAAAGCATCTGGTTGAGATGCAACTTGCTAAGAGACATTTAACCAAATATTAGTGGGAGTGTATGTATATATTTGAGCCTATAGGTATACTTCTGACTCTGTGTGGATTAAAGAAAATTTAAAATAAATTCAAACTTGTGCACCCACTTCTTGTTTTGTAAAGTCATTAAAGATGTATGCTGTACAATCATTCCACCCTGGAAATAAGAACAGTTGAAAGAAATCATTAAAAGCCCAAAATTACCATGACATTTATTCCCATGATGAGCCCACAACTGTAAGTAATGTGCATATTCCCATTCAAGTTCAATCTTTAAGGCCTTTTTTATATTAGATTAAAAGCTACCATCTTCCATCAAGGCCATTGACTTATTTCACAATTGTAAAGTAACTGATCCAGATCAAGTTTCTTCCTTTGCCTACACTCCACCAAGGTAATTTTTGTGTAACCTTGCTGATAAAAAGACATCCAAAAGGGCACCTGTGGGATAAGGAACAATGGATGGCTAAAAAAAACCATGGAAATTTGGGAAGGATTTTTGGTTCTAGCCTTTTTCCTTTTTTTGTATTGTTTTCCTGTTTTGTGTACATTGAGGTCAGCTAAAAATCCAAGTTAAGTTAACAAATGAGATTTCCTTAATTTTTCCTGCTTCTCTGTGTAGCTGATTTGACATCAGCTTAGTTGAAATGTACATCATAGTACAAGTGAGGAAAAATATCAAATCCCATGTATCAGTTAAGATGGTTTCTAAGAGTCAAATATAGTGGAAGATATGCTGAGTTTGGATGATTTTGGTCTTTTTTTTTTTTTTAAACTTACTGTATTTTAAATATTCATTTTACCTATTATTAAAATATTTAATTGCAGAGAAATTAGAATAACTTGTTTATGTATTCTCAGTCTATTGTTTATCGTTTAATTAACCAGTCAATATCAGATAATTTATTCAAAATCTAATTTACAGCTTTGTGTGTACATGATGTAAGCTCAAAGGTCAAAAATAAAAGTCAAACATTAAGAAAAACCCTTCCTAGTCATCTGCTGGGTAGACCAAAATATCCTGTCTGACACTTGGCTCTAAAGAGACAGAAGTGAAAACCCACGAGACTTGGCCTGCCCTCTTCAACTTACAAACAGTGTAGACAAGGACTGAGACACTTCAGATGGACACACACATTCAGAACAAAACTAATTTCTCAGGAGTACAGTACTCCTGTCTCATTCCTTCATTCCTCATCCCTGGATAAAGCGAACCATGAGCATTTAGTCGTGCAGTGACTACCTGCCTTAGTAAAAACGCCTAAAGCCTATCTGTCAGTAGAACCACTGTCACATCACAAAAACTAATTTCAGAAAACTGTCAGAGCAGTTCATTCAGAGAAGCAGTCTTCCATCATTTGGCACTCCTGCAATGCACTGGCTCAGTGGTCATTAGAAGGTCAGACAAAAAGGGGAAATGCAGTGATGCCTTAGTCTCAGACTAACACAAGTTTAATCTTTTCTATTACCTGGTGGGCCAGGATGTAAATGTTGTGTCCGACATCTTTAGGTTTGATCTCATCTCCCCCGCTGTCCTCGTCGTCCTCACTCTCCAAACCCTGTTTGTAGGCTTCCTTCATTACCTTCACCTGAAGCACAAGGTTTATAAAAGCCACAGTCTTTACACCGGACATATCAGATATAGTTTGTGTACATGCTTTACCACACTTACCAGTTCATTGGGTCTCATCTTGTAGAGAATCTTCTCTGCATTCTCACTGTCATGGCGGCTCTCCATGATAGCTAACAGGAGCTTGGAGGCATTGTTCTGTAATACAAGTTCCCAATAATCAGCTTTTATATTTTGATCAGTTATGCACTTCAAAGCTGAGTAACTGATGGAAAAAATTACTTGACAGATGCAGATGCAGGGTTTTATTACTGAAAACCTCTGAAGTCAGGCAGCTAGACTGTAGCTAGTAAACATAGGCTGTATTTGCCCTATTGCACAACTGTTAATATCTATATCTAATTAATACTATGTAGCACTGTAAGTATATTATATGCTAATGGAGCTGTGTCACCGCCCAGACCTCTCTCATACACCTACTGCTCACCTTGAGCTGCAGCACCAGGTCCAGCCGATCCTTCTCCAGGGGGTTGATGGAGTTGACAATCAGTGCTATAATAATATCAATACCATTTGACTCATGTTTAGCTATACAGCTCTGGAAAAGAAAAAAATGGACATGCAGTAGTTAGTGTTAGCTACATTACTAAAAATATATATAATTCATCAGAAGAAAGTGTCTGTGCTTTACAAGGCATGCTAAACCCAAATAAAAAGACAGGTTATTACATCACAGCTCATGATTAAAACAGCGGTTCTGCAACTCCACCCATAAAGAAGTAAAGGAAACATTTTAAAAAATACATCTTGACTACTTCCAGTGCAGCTGCCATTTTTAGATAAATTCATCCTCTTTATGACCACCTGCATATGCAAAATTTCACCATAGACCTCAAACATGAGGTTTTTCTTGACCACTCAAATACATCGTCGCCTGTCCCAACTATAATTTGGGGGGAGAGGTATATCCCGGACAGGTTGCCAGTCTATTACATGCAAAACTCCACACAGAAAGGCCCCAGCTGGCAAGCAGGTTTGAACCCAGAACCTTCTTGCTGTGAGGTAACAATGCTAAACACTGCACCACAGAGCTGCCCAGGAAATACCAACATTTTAATGTTATAGCTACAACCCAGAGATCAAGCAGGAATTTTCAGTAGAAGAGTCCGCAGTGTCCAAGCTCAGAGGTGGCAGATAAGGTCAGGAGCATGATATGCTTGTCTATTTTTTTTTCTATATTAATGGGACTGTGCAAGATAAATTCATCCCCTGGTCTCAAACTTGGAGTTCAACTGTAGTTTGTAGTGTCAAAAGGAAAAATGCTCTGTGGAAATGACCCTAATGGTAATCATTACGCACCAGCACAAACTGAAAAAACAGTTTTTTGGCCACACCAACACAATCTTCCCTACCAGCCCACCTTTGGCTCCTTGCGACTTCATCCTCCTCCCCAAAATGAAATTCAAATTAAAGGGTTGCTATTTTGAAGCACAACAGAGATCCAGAGCACATGACCTTGAAGGGATAGCTGGCCAAATTTAGAGCATTTTTTTTATTTTAACTGGCAGAGTTGCAGAACTATGTCATTGCATCTGTATATTGAAAACTTTAAGAAAACTGGGTGTGTTACTAGCCTGCAAATGTTTAAGTGCAAAAAACAATGTCTCAAGTCAGCTCATGAATGCGTGAATGAATGAAAGCTTTTCACTGTAGTTTTAATGATACTGTATGTTCTTTACATTTGGGAAAAGATGAACAAGTGTTCAAAAACATTCACAATATTAGCTAGTTCCTCAACCAGCCTGATAATAAATAAATATATTGACAACCTGATTATCCAATAAATCTAGCATTTTCCCTCAGCTAACCAGTCACCCCCTGTACCTGGTTTTCATGGCAGGGTCCCTGGCAATACTCTGTAATGGTTTCCAGTGTTTGTCGAATCAGATCCACATTGCTCTCATTTATGTAAAGTCCCAGCAGCCCTAGGCCTCCAGTGGTGCTCCCGCAAATGCAGTCCAAGAACTGAAGAGTCTCGCACACTAGATTGTAGTTAGTCTTGTTGTTCTGATTGCGGAGAAAGTTCTGGATTCAGAGCAGAAAAAAAAGCCAATCAATAGTCAATTTAACAATTGGACTTCAAAGGTCAAAGTTCACGAAGAGTTCCAGTACCTGCAGCTCTGAATTGTGGTTCTCACAGAGCAGCTGTAGGTAACGCAGGATTGGTTTCATGATTGTGATGGCTGGACTCATCTGAGTTTCTTCCGCATCCTCAGCACCAATTATCTCACTGTTTTGGCCGAGGCATTCGAGATCAGGGTCCAGCTCCTTTCTGAAGGCACAGAAGGCCTTTGAGGTCACTGAGGAGGCTTCCTTTAGCTGCCCTCGCATGTCTTCCCTCATATGAATCCCAGAGTCTTTCCCTACAAACACCATGAAGAAAGGATTTTTAAAAAAAAGAAAAAGAAAAAAGAAAAAAAAAAAAAAAAAAAAAAAAGGTTTAAAAAAAAAAAAAAAAAAAAAAAAATTTAAAAAGGGAAAAAA
>VUQS01016334.1:1906-21693 GCA_015108495.1 Heterochromis multidens | reverse complement strand
CCACTGTGTTTTGCAGTTGGCTGTAGACACTCACTGTTTTACAGTGTATACGTAAAGTATTCATAGTGCTTCACTTGTTCCACATTTTGTCATGTTACAGCCTTATTCCAAAATCCATCAATCCAATTCAGGGTCGCGGGGGGGCTGGAGCCTATCCCAGCTGCCATAGGGCGAGAGGCAGGGTACACCCTGGACAGGTCGCCAGTCTGTCGCAGGGCCAACACAGAGAGACAGACAACCATGCACGCTCACATTCACACCTATGGGCAATTTAGAATCACCAATTAACCTAACCCCTCTAACTGCATGTCTTTGGACTGTGGGAGGAAGCCGGAGTACCCGGAGAGAACCCACGCAAACACGGGGAGAACATGCAAACTCCACACAGAAAGTGGAGTCGAACCCAGGACCTTCTTGCTGTGAGGCAACAGTGCTAACCACCAAGCCACCGTGCTGCCCTATTCCAAAATGGATTAATAATTTTTCTCCTCAAAATTCTACATACAATACCCCATAATGACAAAGTAAAAAAGGTTTGCTTGAAATTCTTGCAAATGTATTACAAATAAAAAACAAAAGAATAACATGTACATAAGTATTCACAGCCTTTGCCATGATACTCAAAATTGAGCTCAGGTGCATCCTGTTTCCACTGATCAGCTGTCAGATGTTGCTACGGCTGTGGTAAATTCAGTTGATTGGACATGATTTGGAAAGGCACACACCTGGTTGTAAAAGGTCCCATAGTTGACAGTGCATGTCAGAGCACAAACCAAGCCATGAAGTCCAAGGAATTGTCTGAGACAGGATTGTATCGAGGCAAAGATCTGGGGAAAGGCACAGAAAAATTCCTGCAGCATTGAAGGTCCCAATGAGCGCTTGAACCCGATTGAACATCTCTGGAGAGATCTGAAACTAACTGTGCACCGACGCTCCCATCCAACCTGATGGAGCCTGAGAGGTTCCGCAAAGAAGAATGGGAGAAACTGCCCAAAACTAGGTGTGCCAAGCTTGTAGTATCATACTCAAAAAGACTTGAGGCTATAATTGCTGCCAAAGGTGCTTCAACAAAGTATTGTGCAAAGGTTGTGAATACTTATGTACATGTTATATTTTTGTTTTTTATTTTTAATAAATTTGCAAGAATTTCAAGCAAACTTTTTTCACTTTGTCATTATGGGGTATTGTGTGCAGATTTTTGAGGTGCAAAATGAATTTAACCCATTTTGGAATAAGGCTGTAACATAACAAAATGTGGAACAAGTGAAGCCCTGTGAATACTTTCTGGATGCTGTATGGATACTGTACCTCTCCTCAGATCATACTGATAATGATTTGAACCAAAAATTTCAAATTTGGATTCATCACTGTATACTGTGTTAAAATTGCATATTACGAACAAACAGAAGTATCACAATTGTTAAAGTCTGCATTGCTTTAACATAGTAGTTATGTATAGTGACATTTCTGGGAAGGTGCATGTCGACCTATGCCATAGATTTAACACAGTACTACAAATCAAGTGTTGGCCCATCTGCCCAAGGTTGTTGACTCCTGGAATAGTTTTTGTTAACTTCATATTCTAATCCAGACTAAATTACAACACACTGAGCTTTGTGTAACTGTCTTGGTACACTTGATTAGACAAAGAGACGCTGCTGCTTTGCCACACGGGTCTGACAGAATTCTGTTAAACAGGCTTCCCGAGCACAGATTCTAGACAAAGCCACGGAGTACATCCAGTACATGAGGCGAAAAAACCATACCCACCAGCAAGACATTGATGATCTAAAGAAGCAAAATGCACTGCTGGAGCAGCAGGGTAAGTGGTGCACTTGTTAAATAAATATTCCACATTTTTGTCACATGGATTCAATCTTGGATGCAATATGCAGCGTTTGTTTCTGTCTTTGTGTACAACTTTCAGTTCGTTCACTTGAGAAAGCCAAGGGGAACACTCAGCTCCAGACAAACTACTCTTCTGATAGCAGCTTGTACACTAACCGTAAAGGGAGTGCCGTGTCCGCCTTTGATGGCGGGTCCGACTCCAGCTCTGAATCTGAACCAGACGAGACACCCAACAGGAAGAAGCTGCGTGTGGAGGCCAGCTAGATTTGGGTGGACCCCAGCTCCTGAGACAGACTCTTTTTACCCACCAGCCCCAGCTCCTCTTACCTGTCTGCACTGAGTCCTGTCTTCCTGCGCTAGTCCAGGAGACGAGGTGGAGAGTGTGTGTGTGTGTGTGTGTGTGTGAGAGAGAGGTGCTGTTATGTATAAAACGCTTCTACCTTCCTTTACCCTTCTGGCAAGCATCCTGTCACTCCTTTTGTGGCTCAGCAACAAAGTTTAAAATCCCCAAAGTGAGGCAGCTCTGCAGTTTTGAAGGACTTGATGCTTTTCAGACCTCATAATAACCATTCATAAATGTGGAGATGACAAGGCGTGAGACTTTAGTAAAGCTACAAAAATAACCTTTCCCTTTGGTTGTTTTGGTCAACTCCTCCAACCTGGTGGAGTTGTGAGACTTTTGACAAAATGTAATGGTAGGGTTACTTTACCTTTTTAATAATAATAATAATAATCATCATATTTTTCCATAAAAGAATGTGAAGTTGCTTTTGGAAAAAAACTGTCTGTTATGCAAAATGCAGCTCTCCTTATTCTGTGTAGGTGGCTAAAAGTTTTGTCTTTGAAATGTTGTGTAATCAAAGAAACCCTCTATAGTCATGCACCAAGAATAATTTTTTACCCTTATATATAATCTGATGTCTGATCTCCCATTATGTTTGGCTTGCTATTTCAAAGTTTCAGCTATTTATTTTCCTTGATTTTTAATATTATTAAATAAATTGTGATTATTAAAAAAAAATACCCTCATGGATATTGAATGTTACACAATGCAGTTAAAAGGCATTGTCTTTTATTTTTGTCAATGGAAGTTCCTTTCAGCGTGTAGTATATAACACTGTATACTCTTAAATGGTGTCATTTCTGCAAAGAAAAGCCTTCCCTTGAAATATTTGCCTGTGCTGGGAATGTTTATCTTTCTTTTCTTTTTCTTTTTTTTTTTTTGCAGAGGTGTATTAGTGTGTACCTTATAAGATTTGTTTGTTCCAATCCATGGAAATTACAGGTATGTTGTACATACTGCCAACGGTTGTCTTGCAAGTTAAGGCATACCTTTATTATGAAACTATAAATAAACTATTTTATCCTTTTTGGATGCACTTGTGACTCTGTGTTTTTGATAAAATTGTAGCCTTTTTTTGCACTTTAGGCATCCCTAACAGCATCCTTTAATTGGTATTAAATGCAGGCTTAATTAAAGACCCTGTTAATTAAATAATCTGGCAGGTTTATTGGCATTTAAGAATTTGCTGATGGAATTAAGGCAATCAAGAAGAAGGATTTATTGAAACATTGGTGGAAATTAACCTTTAAATGTTCCTCAATCACAATGATTGGATTGTGGTGCAGCTGCTACCCACAGACAGATCAGATTTCTTTGTCTTTTCACTAATATTTACATATAAAACTAGTAAATATGAGCATCAGGGGGCAGATGTCCTTTTTTGCGACATTACCTGGCATCAATCATTGTTTAAATATTGAATTTAGACTCAGGGCAGTGTGATGTGTCCTGACGCTCCCTCTACAGGAAGCAACCTTCAAGGATGCAGGCTGTGTGCTGCTTTCCAGCGGCGTAGGAAATTGCTGGTATAACCAAGAAGGACACGTAGCACCGTGAAATACTACTAAAGTAATTGACTTGTATTAATAAGGTGATAATAAAGCAGAATGCACGATGAACCACAAAATATTGGAAAAACGTTAAAAAAAAAAAAAAATCAGCCTTTGTAAAGTGCATCAAGCGCTGCTCTCTGAGCTTAGCATGGGAGTTTCCGAGGAGCCCTGAATCCATCAGCAAAGCAGAAGACGAGCAGCCTGTTACAAGCGCCGCTTTAAACAGGCATGTTTTTTCCCTCATCGTTTAATTTTTGGTCATGGCGAAACAGTACGACTTTTTGTTCCGGCTGCTCATGCTTGGAGACTCGGGGGTTGGGAAGACTTGCATGTTGCGCCGGTTCACGGAAAGTGACTTTGACACTACACATATTTCCACCATCGGTAAGCCATCCAACAAGTTTTCAGTGAATCTTACTCCAAAACTCATATGTTTTTTTTTTTGTTTTTTTTTCCCTTTTAAATCACAGGTTGAACCGGTTAAGCACCAGGGAATAATTTTCTCTGGATGAATGTAGATGCAAGGATTTTAACATTCAGGGCAATTTAAGTTTCCCATTTGTTCAGAATGTAAAAGTGGGCCTGCTTAGGATTAAAGGGCCTCAGGTTCAAACAGCCTCACATGGGAAAAGTTTGCCTTCGGGACTTTCTGCCAGAAAGGCTCTGTAAGAGGTGATTAACGCTGTTATCCTGTACGTAATCAAGTAGTTTTGTTGCCTACACCAAAGCACACTGAAAGTATAGGATGTAATATTTTGGTTAAATAAAAGTTAAACACGCAGAAGAGCTTTGAGAAAGTAAATCTCTGTCACAAGCACACCGGAAATGGGAAGAAAGATAATTATTTCTTCTGCTCTCAAATTATTTGATATGCCATCTTGTATTTTTTCCCCCCCTGATTGTGACTTGTGGATTGATGAGGGCATTAGTGCTTTATATCACTGCTGCCACTTTTCCTGACTGTGTCACGTACTAATGACTTGGAGCAAAATGTGGTAGGCCCTGTTTACCCTCTTTACCTGTTATACCGTGGAGCATAATCAAGGTCAAGTCTCACCAGAAAGTGCAGGGAGGAAAGGCTTTACATGGGATTTAACCTAGTTATTTGGAAAGGTGCCTGAAATTGAAAATTATTTGAAATTATCCAGCCATGGCTTTAGATCTGCATCAGATGGTGAGAGAACTGCTGGAACAAAAGGATATTGATGTGCAGGATGAACATTTATACCAGCTGAATGTACAACTTTGCATATATTACATAAACACACAAATGAAGCATTAGATTCTTACATGGGGAGCTTGTGACATGATTGATAAAAGTGAACAATTGCAAAAGGGGAGAGCCATCCTTAACCCAAAGCAGAAATTGGCTACAAGCAGAGCTCATTCAGACACTGAACACAGTAAGATCATGATTTTATTGCTATGTAAAGTAGTGAATCAGAAAATGCACCTATCACCCCTATATTTCATTCAAACTTAACTAGGATGCTGCATCTCCAACAAAAGTTAATTTATATTTTAGTGTCACATGACCAATGATCATAGTGCTGATGCCTGATAGAAAGTTTTGTATGAGCACTGTGTTTACGATTGGATTACAGACTTTATTGATCCAACAAAGTGTGATAGCAGCAAAATGGAAGGAAAAAACAAAACGTGTCCAGGATTTTATGTTAGAAGTCAGCGTAGCAGAGCCAAATAAGGAAGGAAACTGAGAACAGGTTTGTAATTGTCCAATTGATCAGAATCACGTGCTTCCTAGTTTAGCCTCACATTTGACTCTAGAGTACTCTGGTATACAGAGGAGTTCATGGTCGATTCAGTGACTGCAAGGTGCCCAGGTCCTGTGGCTGCAAAACAAGCTCAAATCATCACCCCTCCAACACTGTGCTTGACAGCTTGTATGAGGTGTTTGTGCCGATATGCCAAACATCTCCACTTTGGCCTCGTCTTTCCAAAAGACAGCGGTGGTTATCACCGTCTGGGTTTTTGCTTCTTGCTGCCTCTTACAGCAAGAATGTCCTGGGTTCAAACCCACTGGCCAGTTGGAGCCCTTCTGTGTGGAGTTTGCGTGTTTTCCTTGTGTCTGTGTGGGTTCCTCCTGGTTTCCTCCCACAGTCCGAAGACACGCATGTTCGGTTAATTGGTGATTCTAAATTGGCCCTAGGTATAAATTTGAGTATGTCTGTCTTTATGTGGTAGACTGGCCTGTAGAGTCTGAAATGTAGCACTTGGATTTTTTTGTAGTTTCTCTGATGTTCATGGTATGAACTTGGAGTGAATTTGCTGGGATGTCCACTTCTGGGAAGATTGTGGCATTGTGTTAACACAAACCTGAATGCTACAGACCAGCAAACTGCCAAAACGTCTGCTTTTATAGAGGTGCTCACACTTGCTGATGATCAATTAAGTGCATCTGATTAGCAGCACCTGGCTGCTACTTACCCTCTTAATTCCTTTGGAAGCAGTGAGGGTGTACTTAGCTTTTCACAGGACTGCATAGTCTTTAACATGACTGTATGTAGTGTAGCGAGCTGAAATTCATGTCTATCTTTGAGTGGATTTTGGCTCTGCTGGCAGCAGGAAAACTAAATAACAAGTAGACTTAAAGTACTGCTTGAATAGAAACCAGTAAAGTTATTTTGCTGCAGCCAGTGTTTAGTGTGATCATTCACATTTCTGAGTTCCTTCATCCTGTGCCCCGGATTATCTCAGTTGAGATAATGTTGTTTTCGAGCAACCGTCACTGAACCTCAGTGAGATTTGCCACCAGTTTATGACTCCAGTTTGTATTTTTAAAGGTTGCATCCCAACTTACTTGTGTTGGTGTTTCTTTGTTTTTTGTTTTTGTCAGGAATTGATTTTAAAATGAAAACAGTAGAGGTAGATGGAACCAAGGTGCGAGTACAGATATGGTAAGTGACTTCTTGTTATTGCATTTACAGTTGCTGCCATTCATATTGGGTGATTCTCTTTTGTTGATCTGTGTTTGGTCCTCCATGCAGGGACACAGCTGGTCAGGAACGCTATCAGACCATCACCAAACAGTACTACAGGAGGGCACAAGTATGACCAGCCAAGAGTAAACTTAGATTTATGTAACGACAGCTTTGATTCTTTAATCCTCTTTCCACTTTTTGTGCAGGGTATCGTCTTTGTCTACGACATCACAGACAAGCTGTCCTTTAAGCACATAGCGAAGTGGGTCAGTGATGTGGATGAAGTAAGGCAATAAGCACTCTCTGTTCACTCCCTTGTACTTGCTGCCCTTCACAGTGGCCCAGTATTTGTATTCTTGCCGACTGAACTTTCGCTGCTTGCTAAATAATCAGTGGCTTAGAGTGACTGACAAGATGATGAAGTCCACTATCCCTGTGCTGAAGTTCAAATTTATTTATTTATTTTCAGTGTACCACCCAAAAAGTGGAGACCATATTGGTAGGAAACAAGTGTGACGATGCACTCAGGAGGGAAGTGTCAAAGAACCAAGGAAGAAAGGTTTGACTGAGCCTTATTTTGTGCTGTGGTATAATTACTATATTATGGGTTTTAATGTGTTTTTCTGTGGTTGTGTATGACTTTATAGAGATAGAAAAGCATCAAAATAGTAGATTGTGTTTTAAGTACTCAACATCATACTATACGTTTCTCCCATATTTTAAGTCCATCTTCTGGTGACCTCCAGTTTCTTCCAGGAAACTTCCTTAAACTTGATAATGAGTAACTGTAATTTGAAAATACCCCAAAATAAGCACAGGGCAACTGAGCCAGATTGTATGTGCAAATCTTGTGTGTGAGAATGAGATTTTCATGCGTCTTTCTGACCCTATTAAATAAGACAGTGAATTATAGCCACTTATTATTAATCAGAATGAGCTGACCTCCAAGCTCTTCATATAGACCAGAAAAAAATAAGGCTTTTGCACATTTGGGGAGAAACACCACCTCCCACAGTGTAAAACATTCAGTGAAATAAAAAAATAAAAAAAATCGTATCCTTAACAAGTTCAACTTTCAAAATGCTTCTTAATACATGTTATATATCAACAATATCCGCCTCAATGTTGTACATAGTTAGCAGAATCCTATGGGATGGCATTCTTTGAAACCAGCGCCTCCATGAATATCAACATCAATGAGGTAGTGCAACTTTCTCGGTCACATTTTTAGCATTTTTTTTTCCTGGTTAACCCCCTGCAACATTCTTTTGCTAATTTTTTTTCTTTTTTCTTCCTTCTTCCTCCAGTCATTCATACGTCTGACAGAACTCGTGCTAGAGGCTCACAAGAGGGACGTGGACAACCTGTTGGGATCTCTGGACAGCTATCTGGACAAGGCAGGTCTGGAGGAAGAGAAAGAGAGCAAGGACACTCACTGTGCTCATAGGACTTGTGCTTGTTAGAAACAGAGGTGGTGCCATGGCTTGTAGCTGAAAGCGCATGACTTGATTCAGCCCTCCTCCACCCTCTTTGTAAATGTATTGACTTGTTGCCCCAGGTTTTGGTGGATGGGTTTCACTTTTTGTAAGTTTATCGAATTACACTGTTGTAAATGCATTTAGAAGCAGCTACCAGCAGAGGGCCCGTTTTGTGGCTCGATCACTGAATCGTGTGGCCGGTGAAGTTCGTTGAGGAAACTGTTTTCTGTACTAAAACTATCCATACACACACTCTTCTTTAAAATACAGGGTTCCACTAAGCACAGCTTCATCAGTTCTCCACCACATTTTCTTTATTTTTATTCAATAATTGGGTTGGTGGTGAAAGTGAATTATGGATTCAAATCGACAATCATTTATTTGAGGATGGAGGAAGATGATAGAGGCAATGAGAAAAGTAGCCAGAAGACAGAGCTGAATAATTTACACCTAGAAATTCAAACCCAGCAGGGGTGGAGTTATTTACACAATTGACCATCTTCCTTAAGGGAGGACTGTGTTGTGCCATGTTTGGAGATCTTGAATGCTTCCTCTTGCATTATCATCCTGAATGCGTGTGTGTGTTTGCATTACGAATGTGATTGGCATTGCCTGCTGTGAGTTGTGTGCTGAAGCAGTGTTACTGTTCCTTGAAATAATGTGTTCAGGGTCTGCCAAGGTGCCACTCGAATGTAATTTTAAAATCATGTGTGCATGTTGTTACAAAGAAAAAATCATTCTACGGGTTAATAAATTAAAGTTTTCATATTAAAACAAATGAGCTCGGTGTCTGACCTTGCTGAGTCATTACATTAGGTTGCAAGGACTGAAGTCATGTCCACAGAGAGTTCAGACAGTAGATTCATTCATTTTTAATCACGCGCTCTGAAAGACAGGGGATCATGTTGAATTTTTGATGACGGAGAAAACTGATACATGTCACAGAGATACTGTAAAGTAGAGTACATGCGGTAGTCTGTGCAGATTTCATCCATAAAGCACTGTTGGAAAGTAATGTTTATAATCAAATTCACTCCTAGAAAGTCAAAGTTTATTTAACGAAACTTAAAAAATCTAATCCTAATAAGATGACACACACAGTCAGTTACATTACTCTATCTCAGACTTCTTCAGAGTATAGGATGGCAGATGGAGATCACTTTCCTGCAGGGCCATTTGATACCTGTGAAAGGCAACTTTTCTGCCCTAAATGCATCAGGTGACCAAACGCTTGGATACAGACACGTTGAGATCCTGTCTGCCTCCAGTGTGGCAGCACCAGAGACAAGATGACGTTCATCGCGAAGACTTTCTATGACCTGAGGGCCACCACGCTGGAGGGAGACTCGGTGGACTTCAATGTGTTCAGAGGACGGGTGGTCCTCATAGAGAATGTGGCCTCGCTCTGAGGAACCACCACCCAGGACTTCAGCGAGCTCAACCAGCTGCAGAGCAAGTACCCCCATCGGCTGGTGGTCCTGGGTTTTCCTTGCAACCAGTTTGGCTACCAGGTGAGTTCAGCAGCAGGGTTTAAGATCAGTTTTGTTCTGATATATTTTTAGGTTAAAAATCTCTTAAATGTATTACTTCATGTACCAGTGATATGTTGTTATTTAAACCTGCTGTATTGGTTCTAATTCAAACAAAATTTCCAATTCTGTTTCAAATACACTTCAGACATTTTCCTTTTCCTGAACCTAGCTGGTTCAAGTTTGAGTTAATAAAATTAACTTGAATGATTGCCATTATTGTATTTCCTCTTTCCTAAAGCAAATCAAAAGAATGGCATAATTTAATAGTGTGCAAACTGTATCTAGTACTTATGGTTTGATACTGCAGTAGGATTTGAATCATCTTCCTAACCATATTGAATGCAATGAATGCTTGTGTTCTGCAGGAGAACTGCACCAATGGTGAAATCCTGAATTCACTGCAGCACGTGCGTCCAGGCGGAGGCTTTAAGCCCATCTTCACGATCTTTGAGAAGTGTGATGTCAATGGAACAAACACACATCCGGTCTTTGCATATCTGAAAGACAAACTCCCCTATCCTGATGACGACCCAAATTCCCTCATTCAGGACCCCAAATTTCTGGTTTGGAGCCCCATCAGCAGGGCGGATATCTCCTGGAACTTTGAGAAATTCCTCATCGGGCCAGAGGGAGAACCCTTTAAGAGATACAGCAAAAAATTCCCCACCATTGACATAGAGCCTGACATTCAAAGACTGTTAAGATTAACCAAGACCTAAGAATAGCCTCCATCTGTTAATGACTTCTCATCCATAACTCTCAAAGCTGTCATGCTGTCCTCCACACTTTTAAGCCTTATTAAATGAGGGTGATGTTCTGAAAGAATAAGGGAATATCATCGGAGGCCTTATAAGTGCTTAACAGTTGTGGACGAATGAACTGTGTAGTTAAAAGTTTATGCAAATGTGCATTATACTTGAGGAAAATGATCACTTGGATGTTTTTTTTCCATGTCTTTTCGTTTCTTGTCCTTTTCTAGTTCGCCCAGCAGATGGTGCTGCTGATTTAATCCTAAACTTCTGTCATGAATTAACATTCACCACACACACACACACACACACACACAATGTTTGCACTGGAATAAAACCTTTTAATCAAATTCGTCTCCCACTGAGGTGTGATTTTAATTGGACCATATATACCACCGCAAGACACCATAAAGACGCGTTACTTTGATGTAAGGATGACGAAAATAGAGCTGCGTGTAGGCATAATAATGAGGCTTTAAATACAGTGGGAAGGATGTGGAATTATTTGAAACACCCTTTCAAGTAATTCACAGAGCAATCTTCTGATTATGCATCCTCTTGCCCGCTGAATCCCTGTTTAGTATTTGAGAACCTCCCACTCTAATTTTCCAGATCTACATTTCCAAGTAAAACCTGCTGATACCATGAAAATACATGAATGCTTTATCACTACAGTGACACCTTAAGACAAGTCCAAAGTCATGCATGTAAGAAAACGGTGACCTTGCCAGCTGTGTTATGAACTATCGTGCAGATTTAGCTTTTTATGCAAAGTCTGCATTGTTTGCAAGCTCTGCTTTGCAAGTTAGCGCTGGATGTTCTGCACATCTGCTGGCATCCACGTCAGCACCACAGGCCGGGCAGTGACCTCATGGCAGGTGGGTACATTTAGCAACACTAAAGTGATACTTTTTACAGGTTTTACTTCCTCTCATAGTGGCTTTGGTGGTTGTAGCCACACTTGCTGTCTTTGCATATCATATTTAAATATTCATGCTGTCGTGATGCACCAGGACATTTGATTTGCCCCAGTTTGACTGCAAGGAAAATAATCTTGCCTGCTGAGAGGAGCAATACGAAGGACCTCTCCCTACACCCTCTACCCTGCTCCCATCTACTCTCAGCTTGCAGAAAAAAAAATCACCAAAGTTTGGTTATTTTGAACAGATGACTCCCTCTATTCAAATCGTCAAATCTACAGTAAAATCCAGTAAAAGAAGCAGCTAACCAGTCATCTGAATTGTTGTAAAATTATATATAATAATGATTTTTATCTCGGTACAGATATTTTGGTTTTAATGTATATTTTAGTCCAATTAAACCAGATTAAACCATAGTGGGCCGTATGCGTACATCAACGTGAAAAAGCTTGTCTACAGTAGGTATTTTTGACACTTCAAAAGTCGCTTTAATACAGTTTTAGAAAAGCTCTGAACACAATGAGAAAAGTGCGGATTCTTGTAGGTTTCAATTAAATGCCTTCAAAATTGGACAGATTCTGCAACAGTAGGCTGTAAGATTTGTCTGGTGATTTTATACATACAGTTTCCAAGTGTCCCATGTACTGAAAAGTTAATTTAGATAATGCTTCAAAAACCAAAGCAAATGGGCTTAATCGTGCGTTTTAAATTAAACTTAAGCGCAATAAACATACAAAACTGCACGTTAAGCAGCTCGTTAAGCTTTGGGATAAAACTTGAGAATTTTAGTTGCTTCCGATTAAATTGCACCGTTTTCAATCTGTGCTTATTTGGGGCAGAGTGAGGCCTCTTTATTTCCCCTTTGCCCATCTACTCGCTACAGGTGAGCACTGTTACCACGGTAACGTTTGCTTTCCCCCCGCTAAGCCTTCTCGCGAGACTCCAGGGCAGAAAAGAGGGAGAGAGAGAGAGAGGGAGAGGGAGAGGGAGAGGGGAGGCTGGCTGAATGATCTCATCTCTCCAGCAGCTGCATACCGCAGCGAGGCAAAGCCGTAACTTTCTATCAAACTTCCAAGTTGCCGTTCAGAGGAAGACGTCGGGCCATTCTCGGTCTGAACCGGAGCCAACGCGTTTCCCATGAAGGCAGCCAAAGCGCGCTGCGTAGTTTGTGTCTCGGACTTGCAGCACCTTGTTACGAGTTGGAACAAAAGGAGGGGGAAAGCTTCTTCGTGTTTTGTGACATCCAGAATGAGAAAAGGTGAGTGGCGTTACTAAGTCATGTGCGGAGTGCTGTTCGTGGCACAGGGTGCCTGCACCCAACATCTGTGTGAGGAGGACAAAGCACATCTTTGTGCTGCTGTGTGAAGGTCCAGTGGGAAAGCCAGTGCGCAGTGTTATCATCATCATTATTATTATTATTATTGTTATTTTTTAACTAATAGGGCTGGCGTGGTTAGGCGAAGTGAGACTATCTGTATGGCTGTCAAAACATATCCGCTGCGTCGCCGTGTATGTCAAGGGCATTGTTCCCTGCGATTCACAGGTGGCATCGTACACACCACACCGCTACATACAGGAGGATGTATGCGTGTCACCACCCGAAAAAATTTTCAGGGTGGTATATCCCGTGTTGTTGCCACACGAGAAGCCTCGTCAGCCACCAGGTGATTTCCTTTTGCCACATCTGTCTGACCCTGAGAGATTTGTTTACAGCCTGCCTGGTTCAGCATCTGGTTGAACAGATTAGGCCATCGGGGCGCCTGCAAGTCATGGTCCCTACTGAGTATCCAGTGCCATTTTGATGAGATTATCAGTTTATTTCTGCTTGATGTGGATGTGTGGAGTACACTCCAGCCTCTGTCCAACTGTGCTCACATAGGCTGTTTTGGAATACAGGGAGCATACACACCAGTGCAGTGGTGGCAGCATGGGTGAATAGGAAAGATCTGGTAATGCAGGCCTATGAGGTAAAGTTTTGTTCTGACAGAAACAACCAGACCTTAACCTTTCAAAGTTTACTTTACAGGGCAGCGATGTGTCCACAGGGGTCATATTTACATAATATCAGCTGCAGCGAAACAGTTACAAGTAAGCAGATAGGAAATTAAATAAAAACTGGGCTGCTCCATAACTGAATCATGGTGTGTGTGTTTGTGTTACAGTAGCAGTTCTCGTTGCAGTTGGATAACTTGGCATGAGTCAGGTGAAAAAAGGGGAAGCTTTGGGCAAGGATCGGGGATTTTTAGCATTCTTGATAAGCTTAGCTGACCCACTGTGGCTGGCATGACTGATCATACAGCTTCACTTGCCACTTTTAATGGTTAGTTAATCTCAGTTTTCTCCTTTTTTGCCTTCTGCAAATACACTGGACTGCTTTTTGCTTTTTCCAGTGTTATTTTATTATAGATGATGAATGTAATGTCATTGGGGGGGGGGGACAAAAAAAAACTTGATCTGTTTTATTTCTTTTGCTGCGTGGGCCTGTAACGGTTCATTTGGGGATGAGACGCTAGTTTAGTTGAGATATGAAGGTTGACAAGATCTGCCCAAAGATTTGGGTGAGACTGCAGAATCTATCAGAATAGATTCGCAAAGATAAATCTGTTCCTCGAGGGGGCAAAGAAACAAAAAAAATAAAAAAATCTCTTCCCTTTCACGTTCCTTATCACCATACATAGTCCTCCCCCCTGTTTTATTACCGAAGGACAGTGTTTCTATTTTCACTTTGCATCACATCTCTCACACAACAATTGTCGTTGTTCTTCATTTGTAGTAGAGTCTTTCTATAACGTACCCGCACGTTCACAGGAGGATGCTTCCTGTTGCTAAGTTGAGCTTATGTTTCCATTGTCTCCTGTGCATTGGCTCGGAGGGAATAGCTTGAGCAAAGATAAAAGGGAACAACAAGAGGAGCATTGTGCTGCTTTATAATTTGCCACTCCGGAAAGTATGCGCTGCAGTTATGCTAAGTGGCCTTCATAAAATGCTTAAATTAACTGTTTATATTATAGAAAGAATGATGCAATTCTTATTATCATTTTTTTCCATTAATGCTCAGGTTCAAAGTGCATCAGTGCTCTGAAAATAGGTACTGACTAAGCTCTTTTCCTTGTGGTGTGGTGATGCTTCTTCCTTACTTTCACAAAGTTAGATCATTTTGAGACTGTGAAGCCTGCACACAACTCTCACTGGACAGCAAACTAAACAGACCTTGAGATGTATCCCTGGATAAAGTGGTGTACCAACATGGTCAATGTCAGCTACAAGGCTGATTTTTATTTTATTTTTTTCCACCAACATGAGTCACTTATTCCTGAGTTTTGACAGAACCTTCTGTAACAGCTTAAAAAAGGGGAAGCTTCCTTAGTTTTTAACCATGAGTGAAGTGTCTGACTGATATTAGTCAGCTCATAGTCAGAAGTCAAATGACCTGATGGTAGCATGGCCTCTGGTGATTTTTCAGAGTGACTGTCTTTTTTGCTGGTGACTGAGGGGTTGATGAGTTTGACTTTAATGAGGTGTGACTATGGGTCTGCATTTCCTGCTTGCTAAACTGTTGGAATGCTCTGTCTTTGTCTGGATGGGACGGTCCACTTTATGCCACCCGACGGAGGAAAGCAGAGGGCTCGGAAGCCACAATAGTGATGATGTAATCCCCTTTCAGAGCTCTGCCACAGAGTAAATGCGTGCAGACAAAGGGAAAATTACCCTCCTCTCCATCCCACCTGCCACAAAGTTTTTGACCTCGCAAAAATGCGCAGTAGTTCGGACACTGAAATTATCGGTGTGGGAGATCAACTTAACCCTGGAAGCTGAGCGGTGGGACAGGTGGAGGGTGTTGCAGTTGGCTGGGATCTGACCCTGACTAAGGGTTTGGGCTCTGTTTGGTGGTCTGTTACATATACGCTACATTCCTAAACTAAAGCGACCTCTCTGGTTTCTGTCATCCTGCTTCCAACTCTCAAACCCAAACCAAAACCCACAATCATGCTGAGATCAGACACTGTGTAATTCCCCTTTTCTGCTCCCATCGAACCTCACACAGGCTCAAAATAGTAGACGTGGGACAGAGATGAGAAAGTAAAAAAAGAAGACGAATTGGCAAACAACCACTTAAAAAAATGAAATGTTCCATAATGAAAACTGGGGATTCTGATGATGATGTGTTGCTGCAGGCTATCTCCGCTGCCACACAGCAATGACGTGCTTGGTATTGTCTCGACATGTCTGCCAGTTGCTACTCTGTCTCTGTTTGGCCTGCAGACTCTTTCTGGAATGGATTACAGAACTCCGCTCAGAGAAGAATCCAAACATCAAGCGGAGCTGCAGGCCCGAGCCTCATGCAGAGACTATGTGGGCAGCTTTGGAAAATAATTCCACGTACGAAAACCGCAGAGGTTCTGCCGTTGTCCCCTCCTGTGGACAGAAATCTGAGAAGCAGAAGGAATGCGTGAGGGCTTGGTCACTGCTGATCTCATAAAAGATCTAGATACGTAGACAGGTCTGATCAGCTTAGCCTCATTCTTGTTCCTGTTTACAACTGTATTATTATGTTCAGGAGCTGCGCTTTTACCATGTGATGTGTAGTAAAACTGGAATGCTGGCACAACAAAACACCGCGTGAGGTTTGCCCCTGAACACTATTTAACAGCACCAGTCGAGGAACACATTCTGTAGTCCGTGTTGTGCTTTGTTTCCTGCACTGAAATTCCCCCAGATCCCCTCTTCATATGGTTCCAAAATTCCACATCCTTTGCTTTTGGAACCAGGGAATCTCTTTCCACCTTGTGAGGTCCTGCTTTGCTCTTAGCTGAGAGGGAAGAATGAGACCACTGTGGTTCAAAGGCTCAGTCTGCAAGATTCAGATGACTTTTTAAACAAATGGTCTCAGGTGGACTGAGTGAAGTGTGCAGGAGAATGTCCTACTCACTTGTGTTGTAATACTTCTGTTTTATTACCCCACTCTATCTATCTATCTATCTATCTATCTATCTATCTATCTATATATATATGTATATATGTGTATATGTGTATATATGTGTATATATGTGTATATGTGTATATATATGTGTATATGTGTATATATATGTATATATGTGTATATATATGTATATATGTGTATATATATGTATATGTATATCTGTGTATGTGTGTGTGTATGTATGTGTTGTAAATAGTCTATCCAGGGTGCAACAGCACATTCTCTGATAAAATAGGCCATAGTCTTTTTCCGTGTTGCTCCAGGTGCAAAGGGCAGATAGAGCTGGTTAATAACAAACATGGCTGCTTTCCCAGCCTTTCCTCTCTTGCTGCCTGTTTCCTGTGTATTTCATTGATGTATTCCTGGATACCCGGCCGGTCTAGCTTTTCAACACAAGGAACACAGCTGAAACTGAAAGGTGGGCATGTGCTCGTTTGGTAGACATTCTTAAAGTTGAATATGTCACCTTACACTGACCACTTCTCTCAGTCCCTGAATGGTTCTAGTGCTTAGTTCAGCAGTTGTCATTATCAGCACTGGGAGGAGGTATAGTGAAGTTGTTGCCTTGCTTGTGTTTACATGGTACATACACTTGACTAGAATACTGATTAGGAGGAAGTCAGAAGTGGATTGTTTGCTGCTAGAAAGAGAACACCTACACCTGGGCAAATTTTAGCTTGGTATCCTAAATGTTAAACTTTTACCTCACTTTCAACAGATTCTAGAAGACTAAATGTGTTAAAATACCCAGCAGGAGCTAGAAAAACACTTTGGAAGATGCAAATGAGGGGCTCACACAAAGCTTCAGTCTTCATCAGTGAACCAAGACCAAAACAGAACAATTACTGGGACAAGTGCCTGATACTGTCTGATTAACAAAGCAGATGTTAATTTGCTTGCATTTTTTGGGGTTGTACATTTCAGCACCAGAGGAACAAAAGTACCGGAAGCCCTGTGCCCTCAGCTGCTGTTTGAACTTAAATGTGGTTTGCATAACACTGGCTCAAGAATAGGTTAAAAACCTGGTTGCAGGGCTGGTTGGAGTGTGGCATTAATGCAGTGCAGTACAAGCCAGCAGCAGCAGCATGCATGCTGTGCAGGTTTGCACTGTGATTTGTCTTTTTTTTTTTTTTGGCAGTGTGATTTAGCAGGGCACCACTGTTATGCAACACTAGCTGACTTATCGTAGTCCAAATGATTGTATGAATTGATTAACTTTGTGGCCTGACTGTAATTGGACTGGAAGTGCACTGGGCTGTGCACTGGACACGTGCCCAGATCAATGACTGGAAACGGTTTATATATATATAACTTTGCTATCCTGCTGCTGCCGCTGTTGAATTTTGAGTCCACATCAAGCCTCCCAGCTGCACAACTGTGCATTGAGAAGCTACCTGCCATTTCTGACCTCCTGATTACTGAAGCACACCTGCCTTTAGTTTGGAAATTAGTCTGCCCTCTAAGCTGTAGGAGGGACAACACAGTCAGCGAGGCTTCTCCAGAGACATCCCAGAGAATCCCCTGAGGCTTCCTGCGAGAATAACAACAAGAAGGTCTTCCTTTGTTGACTTCTCTGTGCTGTACTGAAGCTTTGCCCATGTCCGCTGCACTGACAGCATCACATTGCACTACCTTGTTAAAATGCTTACTTGGCAAGAAATAATCCTTATTTTTCAACTTAAAGGGGCTAATTATAAAACTGTGTACATCTTGTGCACTAGTAGTGGCCTCAGAGGAGATACACGGCCAGTGTAAGGGGCTATTAATCAAGCCTTCACCTTGACTCTGGCATTCCAGGATGACTGGCTGTATTTTCCTTTTCACCACTGCTCTCTCAGCTAAAGATCCCGCTGTGTCCATCATGTTTGTCTGTGGAAGTATTCCATAGTGCTGAAATACATCCCATCATCCATTTGTGTAATTTAATGAGTTTATGTGCATTTCCTTAATGCTGCAGAGGTATGCTTAGGGGCCAAACAACTGTTGATCGATTGAAAGATCAGTATGACTGAGGGTAATTAACTGAAAAGGATGCACAGAGCAACTTATGGTAGATTAGATTACATTCTCTGTGGACCTTTTTAAATAGGTCGTGGTCAGTTCTACTGCTGCTGCTGTGGAGGTCATGTTTCTCACTTTTGCTCAGCAAAGTCCCAGCCTCTCCCAACCTGCTTAATCAAACCATCAGAACTACTCCTCTTCCATTAACATCACTTTGCCATAACATGCCCAGACAACCCATTAAAAAATGAACCTACATAATTCTGTAAATGCAAGTTCAGCCACTCTGAGTATCTGCTGTGATGTCACACTGTTTTAATTCTTTTTTCCTCTGAGTCAGTGGATCTGAATATTCAGTTAGTGTGTCTGTGTTCTAGCAATAGATACAAGGTCACTGTTGCATTACCCACACTATGATTGTTTCCTGCGTTTGTGATAAATAAATGCGCTTTACTTTACTGTGGTAAGTGCGATCTTACCAGGATTCCTTCTTCGCATCCACCTGTGATTCAGCTTGTTTGCAACCTGTGCAATCAGGCAGAGGATGTGAGAGGACAGGGCAGTGAATGACTTCCAAACATTGCAGGCATCTGTCATATCGACACCTCAGCTGTAAAAATGTGTCAGCTTGCTGTTAGCTGACCTTGCTGCTAATACACAGTTGTATGCAAAGATCGGACTTGGCCCGCCTTGCAAACCACTGCTCTTGCTCATAAATGCAGTTCCATTTTTTGCGATTTATGCAGCAGTAAATATAGAACATCAGACTTGTACACTTTCGGTGTGGCGTTTGGATGCTCTCCCTATGCCTCTGTGGGTTATCCCTGGGTGCTCTGGTTTTCTCCCGTAGTCCAAAGGTTAATTAGTGATTCTACATCGGCCATAAGTGTGGATGTGAGCGGTTGTATGTCTGTGTTAGTCTGGTGACAGTCTGGCAAACTCTCTATGGTTTACACTGCCTCTCTCCCATTATCAGCTGGGATAGGCTCCAGATCTCGTGGCCCTAGCTGGATAAGTGGTTAAGAAAGTGAATGGATGGACTTACAAGGAAGTATAACAGGGTCCAAGCACATTGACACAGTTTGAACTGGAAGCTCACAGACACAAGACAATAGGGAATCCAAGGATTATACAGACCCACTAGAGACGCTTTGTAGGTTATGCTGCTCCTTTTACCTCATATGACAGAGCAATGTGATCCAACTGATTGGCCAACATCCTGAGAGCCCTAAGCTCTAACTAGTAGGGCTCAAATTTTACCATTGATTAGTTTGTTTCCAACTGGAACAATGTGGCCACATGACTGGATTTCTAATAACAATTGTGTGTGCCATGCTTGCTTTTAGTTTCAAAGCTTGTTGATTTTCAGGAATATTATTGATTGCTCTCTCTGTTTTCTTTTTTTTTTTTTTTTTTTTTTTTTTTGTCCTTAATATTCTA
>VUQS01016331.1:36246-75563 GCA_015108495.1 Heterochromis multidens | reverse complement strand
CTTTTTTTTAAGCAATTTTGACTTTATTATGTTATGCTGTAAAATAAACACATTGTCCCCATATGAGGATATACATAAAAAAAAAAAAAAAGTATGTAATAGCTACATAGCAAAATAAAGACTTCCTGTTCAAAGAGGAAGCTTAGTTTATATACTTATCAGGTCCAACTAATCACAAATAGTTGAGGGAAATTAAAAATGCATCCCAAACAAGAGCTCAGGTTTCAGGAGGATAAATATCCTCTACTTGTTTTAGTGAATTTGTGTGCTTTAGTTTAGTTTGCCTGCAGTGTATGTGTATGAATGGATGCAAATATGAATATGTTTATAGTATTTCAGAATCTGCAAGAAAGCCAGTAAAATGTCCCACATAACATAATATGACATGACATGTAACATAACCTAACCACCAAATTCCCTCACTGTAGGGGTAAAGGGATCTTTTTTCTTTAACCTGTTATTTATTGCACATGCATCACAAAAATGTATTGTATTTTTTTCTTTTTTTTAATAATCAGTCACACAAGTCAGCTGGTCTACCACCGCCTTGTTTTTATCAAGATCACCATCCTTTGAAGCTACTATAAATACTTGAGAACACAGTGAAGTCTGCAACATAAAAAGGATGAAAAGCAGAGAGAGAGCAATCATGCTTAATCTAGAGCATGAAGGGGCGGCAGAGAGATATGGGATGAAGATGAGACAAGGAGAGCAACTGGAAGACAATGCTTAGAGCTTAAATTTTTTCATCTTGTGAAACATCCACTGCACAGGCATTTCTTTTTTCATTCTGTACATGCCTTCAGCATGGTTATCAGTATCAGCATGTGTACCAACAATGCCAATTTTGTGTACCCAAGGACTTAGGAACCAAATAGCAGTGGTGTGCGACATTTATCATTCTAGTTATCTTTTCTTTTTTTATCATTCCAATCCCTGTCTCACTCTTTCAATCCTCACATGAGATGCTATCTTGAACCTCTTAATCAGGTTACCAGTACCAGCTGTTTATGCCCCTGGGAGGACAGAGTCTTGTCGACTGTCAGGACACATTGTTCCACCAGTGAAGAAGAGTAGATGAAAAGATTAGCAGTTGCACACAGGAGTGCAGAGCCCTCTGAAGGGACAGATAGATGAAAGCAAAAAGTGGACTCTGAAAGTTTGAAAGTGGCCGCAGCAGCAAATGCAGCTCTAACACTTCAATTTCTCCATCTTCTGTTTTAAGTGCACACTCAACTGATGTCAACTGAGCCATGTTGTCAACTCAGTCATGTTGTTTTATACCAGGTTCCGACTGCACAAAATTTTCTGTCTTTCTGTCTGATAAAATGACTAGACAGAGTACATATTGGATGATTATAGCTTGTCCTCTTTCATGAACTGTCTAAAGCCATCAGCAGGGTGTCACAGAGATCAAAACAAGAATTTAACAAACAATGCTATCAAAAGCTGCAATCATGAGACTGGCTGGCCTGTGTTTGTAAAAAAATTAAAATAGAAAGGCACACTTGCTGTTGGTCAGCACGACTTGCTGAAGTTCGAACCAAGCATCAGAATGTTGAAGAAAGGTGATTTTAGTGGCATGCTTGTCAGTGCCAAATGGGCTGGTCTGAGTATTTATGAAAAACTGCTGATCTACTGTGATTTCAATAGGGTTTGCAGAGAATTGTCTGAAAAAGTCAAAATATCTGAGCGAAAAACCCTGTCCCTTGTGTGAGGTCAGTGGAGAATGGTCAGACTGCTTCAAGCTGATAGGAAGGCAACACTATCTTCAATAACTACTCGTTACAACCAATGTATGCAGAACAGAATCTCTGAATGTAAAACAGAAGAAGACGGCCTCACTTTGGGCTCCTTAGTACCAAATTGAGCATCATTTAAACACCACAGTCTACCTCAGTATTGTTGTTGACCATGTCCATCCCTTTATGACCTGCTTTCAAAAAGTTTGCAGAGAATAGTCTGAAAAAGACAAAATATCATGAAGCTCAGATTATCTCAAACTGGTATCTTAAACATGACAATGAGTTCACTGAAATGGCCACCACAGTCACCAGATCTCAATCCAATAGAGCACCTTTAGGATGTGGTGGATACGGAGATTCACATCAACTGCACAGCAACTGCAAAATGCTATCATGTCAACATGGACCAAAATATCTGAGTTATGTTTCCAGCACCTTGTTGAATCAGTGCCAAGAAGAAGGCAGTTCTGAAGGCAAAAAGGGGGTCCAATCCTTTACCAAAAGGGTGTACCTAATAAAGTGCCCAGTAGCTGTATGTCTTTGCTATTATACAAGACAAACAATTGTTGTGTTCAGTGACCATTTTTTGGCCCAAAACAGCAATCTTTCAACACTACTATGTGGTTTCTCAAGTGGATCATTAATGTCTTATTGATAACAGCAGTGTACTGTATGCCAGGTAGATGGATTGAGCAGTCTTTGTCCCATTTTGTCATCCCTCCAGCATCTTTCCCCAAATGCCCCTTTTAATTGTGAACAATTTAGTGCAGAATACTCATTTCTTTTTTTGCCCCAGCTTTTTCTTTCAGCAGAATGAACATTGTAGAGATTGCTTGTGGTAAGGAATAGCAATACTTGAAGAGGAAAACATTTGTCTTCTCATCCACCATGGAAACTGCAGCTAACATAATTTTTTGTGCATTGTACAACTAGAGAACAGGATTTTAAAGAGACATTTTACACTAAATGAAAGCAGAACATTACAGGTTCTTACAATGCTACATTATAGTACTTAGCACACAGCCAATTCATCCAAAAAACACTTTACATAATGACTGACTGAGTGTTGCGTTCAACCTGCAGTGTATGTTTTTCTCTATCATGGGACAGAAGAGTCTGAATTAGATCTCTGCTCTAGACTACAAAAAAGAGGCACTTAAAAATTGCTGTTTCACTCTCGGCATTCTGCCAGTCAGTTTGACCTTTCTGACCTTTTGTCACACTTGATTATAATCACACAAAAGCAATGTGGCTACTGCGAAATGTCAAATATCTATATTAATAATAAAAAAACACATTTCACATGCTGGAAAAATATAAACTGTAGAAGAAAGGGCTTTCAATTCATGACTGTCACTGCAAAGCTCAGAAACTGTCAAAAATTATCTATTGTGCTGCTGAATTCTAAAACACCCCCCAAAATAGTTAACTGTCAGCAGCAAAACAGGGAGAAAAATTGAGCTTCAATTTGTGACTCTCCTGACAAAATGGTGCTAATACAGAGTATATCAAGCACCTAACACAACGGGAGCCTAACACAATAAAAATTTTAAATGCAGCCCAATTTCTGTACATAGTATCAAAAAGTTTGCAGAAAGATTTACAGTACTGTGAAAATGTATTTGCCCTTCCTGATTTCTTAGTCTTCTGCAGATTTGTCACACCTAAAGGTTTCGGATCATCAAACAAATTTTAAAATTTGGCAAAGATAACCCAAATAAATACAAAATGCAGTTTTTAAATTATGATTTTATTTATTAAGGAAAAAAAACTATCCAAACCTACCTGGCCCCGTGTAAAAATGTAATTTCAAACTACAGTTATTCCAAGTGTGTATTGACGATTCATCCAGGAGGTCACAAAAGAACCCAGAACAGCATCTAAAGAACTGCAGGCCTCACTTGTCTCAGTTAAGGTCAGAGTTCATGATTCAACAATAAGAAAGAGACTGGGCAAAAATGGCATCCATGGGAGAGTTCCAAGGAGAAAACCACTGCTGACCAAAAAGAACACAAAGGCTCGTCTCACATTTACCAAAAAACATCTTGATGACTTTTGGGAAAATTTTCTGGGACTGACGAGACAAAAGCTGAACTTTTTGGAGGGTTTTGAGTCCCATTACATCTGGCGTAAAACTAAAATAGCATTTTAAACACAGTGGTGGTAGTGTGATGGTCTGGGGCTGCTTTGCTGCTTCATGACGTGGACAACTTGCCATAATTGATGGAACCATGAATTCTGCTCTCTACCAGAAAATCCTGAAGGAGAATGTCCGGCCATCAGTTTGTGTCCTGAAGCTCAAGAGCACTTGGGTTATACAGCAGGACAATGATCCGAAACACACCATCAAGTCCACCTCTGAATGGCTCAAAAAACCAATGTGGCTGAAATAAAATAATTGTGCAAAGAGTGGGCCAAAATTCCTCCACAGTGACGTGAAAGACTCATTGCCAGTTATTGGAAATGCTTGATTGCAGTTCTTACTGCCAAGGGTGGCAAAACCAGTTATAAGGTTTAGGGGACAATTACTTTTTCACACAGGGCCAGGTAGGTTTGGATAACTTTTTTCCCTTAATAAATGAAATCATCATTTAAAAACAGAATTTTGCATTTCCTCAGGTTATCTTTGTCTAATATCAAAATCTGTTTGATGATCTGAAACATTTAAGTCTGACAAATATGCAAAAAACTAAGAAATCAAAAAGGGGGCAAATATTTTTTCAAAGTCTTGGGTAACAGCTTTATGTGGCTTCCTAATTTATTTCCCCACCCATCCTCTGACTCAGGACCAAAGAAAGAAAAAAAAACCTCTTTTGTGAAAACAATAGAAGACGGTGTGTTATTAGGGACAGTCCGTTAAGCTGTCCTCACCTCTTCACCTGACCCAAGCTTGCCTGAGATGCTTTCTAGTTGAGGCATCCTTCCTGCTGGAGAAGAGCGAGGGGTGATTTATGGACCAACATGTTGAGAGGGATGTGTAAGGGCACCCGTCGAGAGTTATTGATCCTGGGAGTTATGAGTGAGGAAGAAGAGATGAAGAAAGAAAGAGAGAGACAGAGACTGTTAGACAGGAGGTAGATAAAGAGAGGGAGGAGAGAGCAGCACTGTGTGCATCTGAGGCCATTAGCCTGTGCAGGACAGACCAGGCAGTGATGGGTGCTCTCCTGTAGAAAAGGAGTGGAGCACAGGAGGGGTTCTAATAGGATAACTCCCCCATTAACGCAGGGGAGCTGCCTTTCAGAGATACTATCACTCCAAGCCCATGTCTCCATCATGCCTGCCAGTGTCGCCATGCAATACAAGAAATGCAGCGTGTATCTATCTTCCAATCAGGGAACATATGGTGTATGTCAAATCTGCTAAGGGGAACACATTATAATGGAGTAAAATTAGCTTTACTGTAAATCTTACAAATAAAGAAGCAAAGTAGTAGAGGTGGTAAGTAGCTCGAGACTTTTCTTCATATCTGGGTTTATGTCATTCTAATACTCACTGTGTGTTTACAGTGCAAGCATCTGTGCAGAGCTGCTGAGCACTTAAGGAATTGTGCCTTTAACAGGCAAAATGTTTTCTTAAAGTAAACATCATCTCCATGGTGACTGTATTTTTTCTAAGGTAACTGACAGTGTTCATAAAACTTCATATGATGCTATTGTAGCCCCCATTTTAAAATATGATGTAATCGGTGTCTAATTTGGCGTGTTTACTCTTCACTAGCATTCAGCGAGGCTCTGTTTTTGCCAGACAAACCAAACTGCTAAAAAAAAAGGGGGGGGGCTACTTTGATTGCACAGCGAGAGAGAGAAAATGAGAGCGACTGAAATTCTTAAATCCAATTTACCATATCAGCATAACAAATGAAAAATACACCTTTTCTTGCCAGATTGTAAGATTTCTTGCAAGATCATTGCTATAATATGAACATATTTTTTTTTAAATGTTGCAAAGCAGGACAGGTTCTTTGCTTTTATAATGTAGTACCCGCTTTGATTGAATAAGCCCAGCACTCAGTGTATGAAGAATGAGTGCCTCCGGACACCTTGAGTGGATAACCATATGCTGTCACAGTAGACCAGACGCGCCTCATATTGAGAGCTCTGTTGAACTGGGAATTGTGTGGGAGGTGGAGAGTGGGGGTGGAGGGGCACGGGGGACTTGTGAGAGTTTTGAGAGGTACAAATCAAGGATTTAACTGCTCCTGCTCTGTCCAATTCAGAATGGTAGTATATGCCAGTGTTCGATTTTGTTTTTTTGACTGGGCTCACAAATTACTGACACTAACAGTGAGGAAAAGCATCAAGAAATCACAAAGTACTGAGCCATGTGGTGGTTATGATGGTCCTCGAATCACATGCAAAAGGAAGAGTGAGAAAAAGTCTGAGAGAGAATCTAGCAGGAGACAGACACAGAGAGAGGCAGATTTTGCACCAGCACCACGGCTCTTTATTGGGCCCACTCATTAAATCAAAGGCAGATGTTCATTCCCTTTGACCTAACCACATCAGCTGTCGCTTTCCTTGTTTCCTCCAGCCTCCTCAATTATTTTTCAAAAGGGACAAACCAAAACCAACTATCAGTAAACATGCAGACTCCTCAGATTCCATAAATGTCAAGCTGCACAGGCAACAAGTTAGCCAGCCTCTGTTTGTATATAACTGGGAAACCCGTTCTCATTCCGACGTAGAGCTGAGTCTAGCACGCTAGTTTGCGGGGGGAGTGTTATTATGGTTTAACGTGCCAGAAGTTCTCCCTCATCATGAAACAAACCCACCAGTCTGTCAAACAACTGTTGACTTCCTAGGAAAGCACGTTATCATTTGCTGCTGAAGTCCTACTTGTGGTCAGTGGAAAAGAATCACTTTTTGTGAATAATCAATGGAACTCAGCAAAATACAAATGCGCCTTTGTGATTCAAAGAGAGGAGGCAGCAGCATTTGAAATGGAGTTTTTACATAACGTGCTCATGTTCAGCATTTGTAACTTGGAAATGTGTCATTCTAAAGTAAAGAAAATAGATCTCATAGACATTTGACAACAGAGTGAAGCTGTTGTATTAGGTGAACCTAAAAATACAGCAAAAACTTTCACCGGTCCATTTCTGCTTTAATTTTTATGGGAGATAGAACGCATTCCCTTCCATTACTTAGACTGTGCATGAAAATGAAACATTTTGGAGTGATGCATATTCAGCCCTTGCTTGCCTTAATGGTACCCAATCAGTTCCACCAGGTCTGTTCCAATGGGGTAGGCGGCCTCTACCCTGATTACACTGAATTGTGGGTATTTCCTGCCTCTAAGCCTTGCATATGGATTGAGTAAGGCAGTGGCTGAGGGACTACCGTTTCTCTCCACTACATCTTCCTTTCTTTCTCTCTCACTTTTTTTTCAACGGGAAAAGCAAAACACTTTTGTTTTTTCTGGCTCTGCTGTCAAAATACTGAGCTGGGCTTTGGCTCAGTGTCTGCTTGCATGTAGCCAAGGAAAATCCCATGAGACAAGTGTGGCTAAATGCAGTTTAATCCACATGATCACTATCCGTCTGCAGGACTCAGCCACACCTATTGCTGACCTATTGCTATGAGGCACATTTCTATCCAGTATTTTTCCCACTTTAGGATATAGATGTTTACAGTACACTCAAGTAAAAGTAGATATGATTAGGTCAGTCCCACCATATGTCTGTGGTTTATTTCATTAAAAAAAGAGAAAAGATGCATTTCCCACTAAAAAGAAAATTATATCTTCATCATGAAATACAACCTCCTGGTGCAAATGCCATGGTAGGACCAATAAGTGACTATTCTTGGAATTTACCAGTTATTGTATTAACAGCACACATATGTAAGGCAAACCTGGAGGAAAATGGTGTCTGCATGAAGGAAAGGAGTGAGATTTAAGAATAGCACATCAGTGGAATCATATTATATCCAAGGAGAGTCAATAAGGTAACCCCTCTCTGGAATTCCTTATGACATTTTTAACCTTCAAGTACATTATTTCTTCCAAATGTGGTTTCTCCTAGAAGCCAAAAAGACTCTGGCAGGGTGATAATTCAAGTAGGTAACATATCTCTCTGTGCTGGTGAAAAAGCTGTATATGATAAAACTTTGCCATCTTTGGCAAAGTTTAGGAGATCCTTGTTTAATTTAAAAAGGATGTCTCGTGAACAATCAAGGAGTAGATTGGGTGGGTGGGGGCATTTGGCATTCATTGCTAGTTTACTTTATGACATATTAAAAAGAATCCACACATACCAAATATTTGCACCGAGCACTTTTAGAGGATTTCCCCTGACTACAAATTTCCCATACTTTATGTTCTTCCACTGGACCGCTGCTTTGTAAGCTCTTTCTGTGGAATATTCTGGCACTTGATGCCAGTGCTTGTATGTTTGCCTTGAATGTTTTTTTGGAACGGACAGCTCATTATTTAGCACTGTGCTTTCAAACACCGGTCACACGTCTTCTCAAATAAAACCTTTGCTAGAAGGCAGATTGAACTGCGTTTTTCTGCATTTTGCATACTAGCAGGGGTATTTGATCTGGCAAATGAATAGCTTTTACATCAAGGCCATTTCAGACACCAGAGCAATGAATCAAAGTATTCTGGTTGTTTATATTTTTTTATAGTTGGAGGTCGATCAAGTCCAACATATACATATTCACCGATGGCAATTATTTATTCTTTCTGGAGCAGTTTCGCATGGGTGGTTGAAAAGCCTCTCCTCTAAAGGTAGAATTTATTAGCTAACGCTGGAGCATACAGATTATAAATCAATGGAAATCAATGATTGGATCTTTAATTTAAATAGTGACCGCCACATTTTAGCACTATCTATATACACCATGTCCTATAATCCTTAGTTTTAAAGCATAAAAATGTGTTACCATCCTAAATTGTGCATAACCTGTTACTCTGTTCAGTTATTTATACAAACTACAGGGTTTGTTTCATAATCTGATTTTGGGAGACTTCCAAAAAGGCATTTTGTTGTTTCTTCCTTCTGTGACTCACCCTGCTGTCCTGTGGCTAACAAAAGAGATAGTGTGACACCTACTAAATTACTGGTGCACACAATGTGATTGATTGACTTGTTGTCGGCCTGCCATGACCACTGGAATGCACCTCGTGTGAAAGGTGCCTCCAACAAACACACTGGCGCATACCTCCTCAGGTTACCTGGGTGGCACTCGGGGTATTATAAATTTCATTGTGTGCTTAAGGAAGGGTAATGAAGACAAAAAAATCAAGAAAATATGTGCTTTTCTTCAGGTGTAGGTTATTTCACTCTGCCTGTAATGTGATAGGAGAATAATACAAAACACCTGACCTCAAAATGAAATGCTGCATATAATGCAATAAAGTACATTGTCTGATTGGTTATGGTAATTCTTCATTTAGTCACAATAACCCTAACCTCAACAGCCTTGAATCCAGTAAAATCACTTAAAACAGATGTGGTTGACGTGAGGTTTTAGATGGATCCATGAAAACTGTGTCTCGCAAAACGAGGTACCACCAAAAACCTGGTCCTCAAATGTGCAGGAGAGTATCCCCATGAAGACAAAGCACGGGTGCATTGTTATATTTTACTGTCTTGTGTAAATCAAATATTACAGAGGTGCTGAGAATAAAAAGCATCTGACATTTTTGGCGTGACAGTTCCGCCATTCCTGCGTTTAAGTGGTGGTGGGAGCTTTGTGGCGCTAGGCCAAGATCTCCTCCTGTTAAGTACACATCCTGTAGGCTTTGTCCCATGGAAGTGACCTGATCCAGCAGGAGGAAGCAACCAATCAGGAAGATATTAGATCAGCTCTGGGAAAATTAATAAAATTCTCTCAAGTCAGCCTCACCTACTGTACTGAGCCATGAGATTCATACGCAAGACTAAAGGCGTTCACTTTATATGCTTTCATCAGAGCGACTCCATTAAAATCCCCTCTCTCTAGGTTCTAATGATCTATGGGCATCATGATATGCCTCTGGAAGGTGTTGTGTTCCTTACAGCTGATGTCCAGACAAGGGTGGTCTGTGCAACCGGATCCTTTGACATCACAGAGAACATGAAAACATGAAACATAGTTATTGATCACAGAGTCCACGCTAATCAAATAGCACCCTGGTTTGTTTGAAGTTAAAAATGGTTACAGTGGGTGTTTACCATTGCACTTCAGGACCCTCCAGCCGCACCCCTCTTAAACATACACAGACAGAAGTGTTATTTGTATTGTTAAATTTACATTAAGTCCATTTTAATTGCATCAACCCACTAAACAGATCTTACAATAATGGGCCTGACAGAGAAAATTGCAATCATCTGTGAAGAGCCTGCGGCGGTATAATGGACAAACCTGATTAATTTAATCTTGTTGCACTCCATTATAGCTGCACTTTATCATTTCAACAGATGGAGCACCAAGAAATTAAAAAATGCTCTCAAGGATATGTGGCACTCTCTCATCCACTCGCATCCCTTTATCTGAAGGTGTGTTGGCTGCTGTGCTAAAATGAAGGCTCGGACTGGAACCTTTGGATGAGTGCATTTTCAGACCCAAATGAGATTATGTGAACAGTCAATTGATGCAACAAATCATCAGAATTGTCTTGTGATGTATTGCTGAAGGCTGTTACAGGCTGTCCATCCAATCATCTAGCTCAATTACTTGATATTATCAAAGTAGCAGAATGACAATTGCTTTACTATATGGAGGCTTTTCACGCAAGAATGAATGTTGCATTCATTCAGCTACAGTTTCAAACAGAAACTGTTTTTATAGTGCAGGAAAAACATATTCCTGATATCACCAACTGTGTGCTTCAGTGAACTGGAATTTTGTAACACTCAATTAAAGGTGAAAACTCCAGCAATGCAAATAAAGAGCAACTCTATTATTATTTCTTTATATTACAGATGTTGCTAGAATTTACCCTAATAGTTAGTTTATGCAATAACGTTTTTTTAACTGATGGCCCCTTATATGTATCCTTGTGATGCCTTATTATAGTGTATACATCCCTTATAGATTATTCAGTTTGACTTGTTTTATAAGCCTTGAAAGGAACAATATAATGTCAGAAAAAAAGAGCATAAATCAGTTTAAAAACCTCATAGACAGAATTTGTTGATCTTATTTCTTCTTCTTGTAAAATCATTACAATCTAAAACTCTGGATACTTCCTGCTTGACTGCTAAAAAAAAAAAGGAAGCCCTCATACACACATTAAAAGCCAATACTGTGGCCTATACAATGGTCCCCGTAGGTGGCGCTCTAATTCATATCCAAAAAGTGTGAAAGACATGAGGATTACTGTAAACTACAAAGAATCATATTATGATTTACCACAGCAAAGATAATTTGTTTTGTAAAAATGTGCATTTATAAAATGCATTTGAGTGATTTTTTTCTGACTAATTATAAAACTAGACTATCAAATCAAATGGTGGTGTTGTCTAATCTTACTGATAATAACTGAGGTTAAAAAAAAAATTAAATTATATAGCACCGACAACTAACAGCTTCTTGTTGAAGCCAAAAGTGAAGTGAATTATACCCTATGTAAGCTTTCCTCGTGCCTGCTACATTTGATACCAGAGAGCAGCGCGCGCGCACAGACGCATGCGGATATCTTGCCAATTCACTGGAACCTTCCGACTCCGCTGCCATGAAAACGTTTAGCTTTAATGACGGACAATGATAAGCATTTTTACGTGACTGAAACCCCCTTACCATTTTCCAGCCAACAAAGAAAAAAAAAAAAAAAGTTGACGGTCCAGTCGACTCTGGCGTTAATGTTTATGGATATGGGGACTTGTTGCATGTGGTGACAGCGGCGATACATAACAGCAAGGTAGGCAGCAGTGTGACCACTCGTTCCGCGTTTTGTCTGTGTTCTGTTGGCCATTTTTTCCGCAATTGTTCTGTATTTGTTTGACTTGTGTGGCGAGTTTGACAGCTTGATGTTGAGCCATTTCCAGAATGGGCGGGGACAGCAGGGCAGCTTCAGTCCTCTGAATCACAGCGCTAGTCTAAGCTGCGGAAGGGTCGTTGCTCAGTGAAAAATGAAAGCTCCTTAAACTGCGGCTCTTCACTCAGCTAGTTTCGGGTAGCTGTAATTCAGTTTGTTTATTTTAGTTATGTTATTTTAAATATTTTAATTGCAATTTAGTGTTTCTTTTAATTTATTTTATTTCAAGCGTTTATCCTTCTGTAAAACATTAGGGTAATTGCTACCTTAAAATAGTCTAATGGAGTATGAACACTTATTAACTTTTTTTTTTTTTAACTAAATATATATCAATAGAAGCACCAAGTCACAGTTTGCAATAAAGAAGACCTGTGTCTGCCCCTGCATTGCACAGTGATTTATTACATGTGTAGACACACCTCAATAACATATATTAAAACATGGTTTTACTCCCAGAAATGTTGTGATCTACGTCCCAGTTGCATAAGAGACATTTGTCAAAATATCATTTACTTAAGTTGACAGAAGCTGTACCTGAGTTTTGCTCTCATCCATTCTGCCCCAGACTGCAGTCATTTTTCTGTTTAATTATTTCCTTTTTTACCGTGCACCGCATTTGACAGTGATGGATAACAGGTTAAAAATGGACATTTTCTCCTCACTTAGTGTATGTTGGATTTGCTCAAGCATGCATTGTGTTCTTCCCTCAGACCAAAGGTGCTTGGAAAGATTGAGTTCCCCTCTGTTTTCCCCATTCCTGTATGATACAGTTTGTCTTCATTTTCTTCTGCCTCGGAGTTTTCGTGATATATGGCTGAGTCACATCATCAAGACAGAAGTGTAGGTTATGTCAAAGTTATGCCACCATGATTCCAGTCTTTGCAGAGGTAGGCCCTCTGCTAGTCCTGCACTGACAAATAAGCATCTCTCTGGACCAGCTGTGCAAAGACAGTGGTTCCCTAACTCAGTGACTGACTTTGTCATGCAGAACAAGGTTGCCAAATATCAGTAGATGTTAAATGTTTGTACATCAATTAAGGTAGCTGCCATACTGCTGAGTATTGCCTTATTAAGTAAGTATTGCCTTAATAAGTGCATGGATCCATGATTAGACAAACGACAAGAAACAGTAGCAACAATGTAGAGAGTTCAAACAGATGTTCATACATCTTTCTAATGTAGCTCTAAATATTGCTCAACACAATCTACCCAGCAATCAGCATCAGGCTTGCAGCCTCTTGATGTTCATAATCAAACTGAATTTCTTCACACATATCCTGAATTGTGTGTTGTTTTGTTGTATTTTAGCCTTCAGTGTACAGACCTTCAAACATCAATTTATTTCCAGCCTTGATATAATATTTTTATAATGGTTAAACAGACCTACTTTTTTTTTTTTTTTTACACCGAATTAACATAATTTAAAATGCGAGAAAAATGTGAAAAATATTGTTTGAACCAACACACAGTTAAACACTCAATATTAAAGAAAAGCAGCAAATCCTCACATGTGAAAGGGTAAAAAGAGGCAGTGTTTGGTATTTTTGCTTCAAAATATGCTAAATAATTAAAATAATCAATCTGTTATCAAAATAGCTGCAATTCCTTTTGATTAATTGATTCATTGTATTATCCTTATTCTGTAATATTCTTCTCATATTCTGATTACATCATTTGACAAAGCCACAGTTTAATGTTCCCTTCCGTGGACTGCCCTTTATAAATATCATTTATTATAAGAAGGATCTGGAACATGGACAAAATCCACAACATTGTAAATGACATATTTATGGTGACTTGTGGTCAATACTTTTTATAGCTTTTTATATTTCATAGGGTGATCTCACATCCTCTGAATACCATATTTTATGGACACATTTATTGACATTGTGGAATATCTTGTTTTGTTGTGACCCATTTTTTTTCTTTTTTCTTTTTTTTTTTGGGTGCATTATGTATCATCAGTGGCCTGAGGTGGAACAGCTGCAGCCCAAAGATTTGAGTTCAGAAATCTGTCAGTTTTTTAAAGTGTGCCTGTGCAGTAGAAATACTGCAATGTATCATGTCTGCAGCAATGAGTAGAACAATTTTCATTCACACATGTACTAGATTCCCTACTGTACTGTACATGTGCTTCACGTTTTCTTTAAGACTTGACTTCAGAGGAGAGTTCTCCAGTCTGTTCTCCTTACTTTTGAAGTTACATGCTCCTCCTATTACTGGGGCCATGCAGTCTCCCCCATGGTGTCCTTGGACAGCTCTTTGAGTGCCTGAAAATGTTGCGGACCATTAATTCTGGATTGTCTTCATCTGTTTGCATAATTTTTCCTCCGTAACCGTTTTCCTCCCCCATTTTCACAGTCTGTGCTCTCAGGTTTATATTATTCTCTTTTACAAATGTTTGAGTCTTCAGCAGATTTCAGTTTTATATAATTTTTTTCAATACCACTGACAGTTGTTAAACTTTTACATGAGCCTGTTTTATGGTATACAGCCTGTCAGCTGTGTACTGTACACAGTATGCTTTACAGCCTCTGTGCTGATGCTGACTATTGAAACTCTTCACCTGCCAACAGATAGGTTTACAGATGCATTCAACAATATTTTTTTTATTATTTTATTAAAATTTCCAGAAACATGTAAAAGCATAAGCGCAACAGAGCTGTCAGTAAACATGCAAAAAAAAAAAAAAAAAGTGGGTGTTCTCTTTAACCTTATATATTTTCTAGTTTTTTCAGTTAGACTAATTTGCTGTCAGGCGGGAGGTTGTTTTTGCAACTCAGGCAGACTCCAGAAATTAATTTATCCAAATAACCAAGTCCTCCTGGGCCATGGAGGTTGGGACACTGAAATGGCCCTGGTAGGCAAAGCCGTCTTTTGAAGTCTGGAATGTTTTGGCTGACTTAGAGCAGGCGACTGGAGTGGAGGGATCATTTTCACTGACCCATGGGATTTTTAACCATTTTCATATACCGAGAACAAAACAAAGTGAGGAAAAATGCCTGAGCTGATTTGCATTGACTTTGCTATCAAAAACCAAGGGGAAAAAAATTAAGTGAGACTGATTTAGCGGGGTAGTAGATTTTCCGTTTTTTAGTAATTTCTGGAATATGCTGGTGGTGGTGTATGTTACTTCATGGCTTTAAAAAATTGACATATAAAAAAAAAAAAAATGCCTGGTTGTCATGTTTTCATTCGTTCCGTTTCTGTTCAAGACTACAGACTTTTTGCTAGTGGTATTTTTATTTGATTTATTAAAAAAAACAGACATAATAACAATCACCCTTATTAATGCATTGCATTAGTGCTAATTAGGTGGTCATTTGGACTGGGGGCAGAACAAATACAGGGCACATCCTAATAATCCAAACACTTTAATTGTAAATAAATGCTCTCATTAGGAGCATGCACTGGTGGTAATTTATTATATCCATTATATAAAAATCAGCAAAATAGTCACATTAATAAAATTAATTTCTGTTTTTATATTCGATCCTATTGAAGACTTTAATAACGGCACCTAAATGGTATGTTTTTATTTAACAAGCCCAAGAAAAGGGAAGTGCAGTAAACCAGGCGGTGTTTGAGTAAAGGGGCACTTGAGTTTCCAGAGTAATAAATAATTCACAGGTCCTGTGTGATGAGCTGCTGAGGACAGAAATCCCTAATGACAGCTTTTTATAACCTATGACTCAGCTGCCCATTATGCTTCTGACATCCCTACACAGACCACATCCCCTCTGCTTGCCCAGTGCTCACTCTTCTCTCGCCCTCCGCTGCTTCGCCTACTGCACTGACTAAAAGGAGTTATATTACACACTACTATATGCAGTCACTTAATGAAAGAAACTGAAAGGGGAAAACATATAAAAACTCAATTATTAGAGGCTAAATGTATTTATTTATACAGCTCATCCTAATGAAATTGTTCACATTTAATTTATTGTACTTTATTTTGAAAACTTTTTTTATGTTTGTTTGTTTTGTTTTTTGGGGTTTTTTTTTCCCCAAATCCGTAGGTGATATGTCACTTGCTAACTTTTTGAAGTGTAATGTAATCTGTATTAGAAACAGAGAAAAAAGTATTTTTGTAGAATCAATATATCGGTCTTTCTAGCTTCCTTCTGAAGTAGTTTGTCTCAAATAAAGTCAAAAGACTGTAAAGATTGTGGTAAAAACAGCAGTTTTACTTGGAAATTTGTTAAAGGTTCTCTTTTCAAATGTACTGCATATTCTCTTCCAAGTTCATGTACGGTTATTAATTTCTTTCTTGTACTTTGCTGCCTCAGGTGCATAATGGAAGAACTAAGCTAAACTCAATACCCGTTGCTACTACTTTGTATGTGTGAGGTAAGAACCTGAATAATTGAGTTTCTCCAGTTCGCCTTAGGTCTGTGACTTAAAGTGCTGCAGTGTGTGATTGGCATAATGGCACCATACCCCCCCAGGTAAGGTCAATCCGAGCAACATCTGGGTCTATTGTGCATAATGCAGCTCCCAGTATGAAAGGCAAGGCCTCATATGGTTTTGGTTGATATCATTGTTGTTATCATTTCCAAACCCCAGTTCTCACTATGAATAGGTGGTTAATTTTAGATGCAAAAAAAGATCCAATTACTCATACCTGCTTGCATTTGTCCCCAGAGTTAGTGCATGGAAATAAATCTGGTGGCCTTGATTAAGTACTTGACAATAGAGTTAGCACAGCGCTAGTAGTTTATAGTAACACAGCGGACATGGGCAATTAGGCCCACCAAGTAATTTACAGTACTGCTTGCAGGTGGTGACCTAGTACGAGCTGGGGACCCCCTCAGTAACAAATTAGATCATATAGGCAAGGAGAGTAGAGGCTCTCTAGGACTTTCAAATAAAGTAAAGCAATCAAAGATTATAAAATCTTGGCACGTATTTCAAATTTGTTATGATTTTGTTTTTTTTTTAAAGGAACAACATAAGGCACTGGAGTTTTTTGTCTGTGATTTTCTGGAGCTTGAATGATCACTTTTATACGTTGTTGATCTTTTTACGTCAGTGTGGACTGTTCTCTTCTCACTGCTGCCTATTAATTATGAAATACTGTAGGCCTTTCCCATTTAATTTTACTGCTTCTTCCTGCTGAACTTGGTGTGAAAGGCTGCTGTTCTTAAATAGGTGTATAAAAGTAAGAGCGGAGCGTTTCCCGAGTACCAGCTCTCCCCACAGCATTATGTCATCAGAGTCAAAAAGGCACAGCTAAAGAAAAATAGCTTGTTTCACACATAATAGACACCTTAACACGTGAAGCAAATGGAGCGCGTATAGGGCTACTTCTCTTTACAGTTGCAGAACAGACAGTGGCTGCCTTGATAAGAAAAGCATACTTAAATGCATCAAATTTAACACTGCAGAAAGACTTGTCTCTTATCCTAAAATGTGAATTTTTAAAAAAAATAATATAAATTTGCAATATTTGTTATTCTCTAGGTGAATTTTAACAGTGTTTGTTCAGTGAGGCCTTTATCATTGTACTGTACTCTGTGCGCTCAATGTAATAGTGTTGAAAACAGTGCCCTCTTCTGCCTGCTTGCCAGTGTCTGTGGTGTTTGTCCACAAACTGAATGACTTGCTATATTCCACAGTGTTGAGATGCACTCTGTGTGGCACTGTGTCTGTGGCTTATCAACCTTTAGTACAGGTCATGACTGGGCTGTAGAGTGGAAGGAGCCTTGGAATAACTTTGACTGCCTTGGTCTCGACTGTCAGCATGTTGGTTTTAGTGTGGGGTGATTTCATCAACGCCACCACAGTATGATGGCCCCTGCTCCCTGTAAGTGTCCACTGCTGGGCTGGTTTCCTCAGCAAGGCTATTTCACTTAACAGTTCTGTGTGGCTAATGCAGTTCCCCCGGGCACCTCTGGTAGGTGTTTCATAAAATCCCTCATAGTTTTAGTTGTATTTTTGCTGTAGTAATAAAGTAGTAATAAAAAAAAATGTGAATTCATTTTACAAAACTGTAAATCTTTTTTTTTCCCTCTATTATTATTTATATCTTTTAAACCTTTATAAATAAATGTACATGTTGATTGCCGGACATACCAAGTACAGTGCTTGGTGCATGGCTTTGGAGGATGGTCCATCTATTTTCATTTATGACCAACACCCTGCAAATAGTCTTAACAGCTAATTGGCATAAACTCCAATGATGTGAGCAGAACCACACCACCAACAGCTGTGTGTGGTCCACAAATGCTTGCACAGCTATTTTAGAACCCCAGTCCAAAAGAAATATACAGTGTGTTTATGCTTCGCTTGCAGTGCAACTTAGAACATTTATCTTTTTCTCCTAGCAGAGAAATTATTTTTATTTCTGTAATCTTCTTTAATATTGATATATGAAGCGTTCTTCATGTAAGTGAGCATCAGATAATTATTTTTTTAAATTTGCATGTTTGTTTTGTATAAGACAGAAAAATATTCTTGAATAGTCTTATAATCGTAATTGCTATTTCCATTAAACCTGAAATGGAACGTCCCCAAGGATGTGGGTTTGTAGGATATGTTACTGGGCTACTGAACAATAATTAGCATTTTGGCTGCTGATGTTTAATCTCTCATTAGCCTTCAGGTGACATGAAACAGCATCGGCCACCTTCTTGTGTTTGCTATTCAGATGCAGGTTGAGTGACAGCCACAGAACAGCACATCTCTTATGTAAACCTTCCCTCTACTGCCACGAAATTAGAGTGCCTGTTGCTACACACTGCTGCCTCCTGCTTCTGCACAAATGAGAAGTAAGCACTGTGGTTCAGAAGTTCACATTTTGGATGCATGCCGGAACTACTTAAAACCAGTGACATTTTCAGGGAACAGGTGGTCCGGGTGACATAATTCTGGCTTACTGTTATGATCCTTAGAAATTAGGCCCTGATACTCTGCCAGAAGGGTTATTACGCTGTCATTTTGTATAAGTTTCAGTGTATCTGACTTGTTATTAATGGAAAAATATGTAAATGCAAAGATATTGACACAAAATACACAACTGCATATATACTTAAACACGTTAAATATCTCTACAGATAATGCGTACATGTCAAACATTTACACCCATCTTTGACATGTCTCAAGGCTTAGCTAAGAAAGCTATTTATTCTCATCCACTGTTAACTACTGGCACATATGAGTGGAATGCCATTCAGAATGCAGAAAATATATTTAGTTCTTGCCAACAGACACCAAAAGGCACCAGTGGGTCTAGCCCCTGTGTGAGAACAGTTATTTCTGTCACAGTATGGACTTTTAATTACTGTAATCCACGCCTTCAAGAACACTGGGGCAATTAACTATTTAGATAGATAAATGATATGAATTATAGCACATATCATAATTACTCAAGAAACTCAAAAGGTTGAGATGGCCTGTAAAATTTGAACACATAAATTAATGATTTGCAAATCATTTAAACCTTGTATATTTAATTAATAGCATAAAGACTATGTATCATATACTGAAACTGAGAATTTTTTGAAAAATATGTGCTATTTTTGAATAACAATGCGTATAGGTGCAGCCCTCACCACTTCTATGCAGACACAGTAGATGCAGGAGAGAAAAAGAAAAAGGGAGATTGAGAAGTTTATTTCCCACTTTCATCATTAAGAGAGAGCGAGAGAGCACCAAATGACATTAATCTAGTTCACATAGAGCGATGAATGATTTAACTAACTGTAATTAGCCCCTGAACAGGTAAAAACAGTATTAAGTTTTAACACTGGCCTGATTGGTCATTACTTTTTAAACTTCTTTATATTCTTGAGCTGTTATATGTGTAATTATCAGGAATAGTAGGGTAATAAAATACATTAGCTAACGTAACAGTTGTTGCTTTTATACAAAGCAAAAAAAAGATCTTCCTGAGCTCGACAGGTGAGTCGGTGGGCTTGTAATACACTTGTGGAAAGCCTTCATTTTATAAAACTTTGAATAGAGGCATGTTTAACATTTTGTTGCACAATTTCTTGCAACAATATCTATTAACAACACCTTACTGTTCAGGAGCTCAGCAGAGCAATTGCTGTAGTTTAGAATAAAGTATTCTGATTCTGATTATTCTGATGATGATTTTTATTTCATAATCTGCCCAGTGGTTTCAGTGAATTACAGGTCTGGACTTCAGGCAGGCCAATTTACACTTAACCCAGAATGTTTTTCAATGGAGCCGTGCTTATTTAATATGTATGGAATGCAGTTTGGCAGTGTTTTGCTAAAATAAGCAAGGCCTTCCCCAACTAGATGTTGCCCCCAAACCATTCTATATTGCATTAATGGTGCCTTCACAGATATGTGGTTACCCATGTGCACTAATGCATCACGGATACTTTGCATTGTATAACAAGCCAGATGTTCCCTATGCTCGTTAACCTGTAATATGCAGCATTGATAATTCCAAATATGATTTCATATTTTGATTTTTCAGGCCTCAGAACAGATTTTCATTCTTTCTCAGTTCATCTTAAATGAGCTTAGACCCATAGAAGGCAGCAATATTTCTTGATCTTATTTCTGTGTTGTTTTTTTCTTTGCATTCTTGCAATTGTGGACCCAGTGATGAGCTGTGTTCACTGACAGTGCTTTTTAGACGTGTTCCTGAGCTGTTTCACTTATTTCCTCAACAGACCCATATCTTCTTTTAAAGCAGTGCTGCCTGAGGGCCAAAATATAATGACCACTGAATACTGGCTTATACATACATGAGGAAATGCTAAAATCCTTTACAATTATGCAATGGGAAACATCAGTCATAAATTTTTAACCATTTGCCTTTGTCATATACAAAGTGTTGGACCACTCCCCATCTTTAGTTTTGAAATATTCAGCCTTTTTGGCACCCTTTTAATGGTAGTTATGACATGTTGACCAAGTAGAATTGTTATGTTCTGTTTTGTATTTTTTTTATTAAATAAAGGATTTCAATAATTTAATTTGGTACTGTTTTAATTGATATTAATTTAAGTGCTCCATTTATTTTTGGATGCAAGGTTGACAAAGTTTTATTGTTAACATGAAAATAGTTATCTTCTAAACTGACATCTTGGGTGTATTGTGGAGTATTTTGATATTAGAGAGTATTGTACCCTTTAGCTTTGTTGCTATCTGCGCTCGCTAAATGCCTGCTTTTGGATTGATATGAAATGACTGCATTAAAGAGACTTTAACAGTCTGACAGATATAAGTTATTATTTTGAGTTTCTGTAAGCCCATTAATAGGTAGGCACTTATGGACAGTGGAAATACCCCACAGCTGCAGTCTGGCTGTTGCTCCATATGTTTCCCCCAGAAGAGCCTCAAACTTCAGTGCCACGCAAACATGGTCTCACTTGTAGCTGCATAGACATGTGTCCAGCAAACAGTAATACAAACAGAAACAGATGTTCTGTTTTTAATCACAATTAAATTAATAGAAAACATAGTTGAAAATCCACTAGTACTTTCCATGCAGATATGTAGTGATGCTTAATGTGGACAGTGTATTTCTTTTTAAACCGTTTAAATTGTTATTGATATGTATGGTCATATGTAACTCCATGGTGTTATATGTGAACATGTTTTTTTTTTTTTCAGGACACACTGTGAGGTCTTATCATTGGGGAAAGTTTTATCTAAAACAAAATCTACCAAGAAAGTCATGTGAGTCAGCAAGGGTGAAGTGAGAACAATGCCCAGATAAGTGAATTACCTGCCTAGTATGAACACATAAGAGTAATGTCCCAAAGCTAGGCAACTGGCAGGCCCTCTGTTTGTATTAGGAAACTATTGACCAGCTCCTGCAAACACAACCTGTGATGTTTAATTGGTAAGTAACTCCTGCAAAGTCGCCTTATATAAACAGTACAGGGCAGTGTGGATGGTTGTTGAGTGGTAAAGTGGTGGCTTCTCTAGAAAGGCAAATAACTGTTTTTTTGAATTGTGTAAATATTTTGGAACCATTTTAGAACCAAGATGAACAACTGATTATTGCCCATCAGTGCAGTTATGCATGCAACACCAAGCCCTATGATTACTCACGTATAAAATGAAAATTTTTTGGATGATACAGACATGTTCAACACTGCTGTGAATTACTACACAATACCACCTACGTTGGTTTTCTGACCTCGGCTCTTCAGTGGCCACGATCATCTTTTCTTTTTTGATCAAATCAGTCTTATTGTGGAAAGTATTATGAAATTTTACTAACATGCTAAGTGTAAGGTTGCACCAGTTTGTACCTCTCTGATCAGAAAAGTAATAAAAAACTAATTAAATTTTATTGTTCTTTTGTGCAGGTTTTTGCATGCCCAATATTAAGTATTTTAAGCATAAGCCAGGATACATCATTAATGCTCAAATGATTTCAAAATGATGATTTATTCATTTGCACATAGTTTGTGTAATTAATTCTCAAGTTAGCATTAAGTACAAGATAAATCAACTCTGTTAACTCTGATATTGAAAAGCAAAATTATGTAAAAAGGTTGTATAAACCTTTAAGACCACTTTGCAGTCATTTGGATATTAATAGTAGTAGGAAACAACTTCCTTGCTGCAAGTCAGACTGAATATTGGATTAGGTTTATTATGATTAAGAAAACAATCTTGCATAATGGCAAATTAAAAAAAGCTTGAAATAAATCTGCACCTAATAGCTGAAGTTGCCACCATGGATTCATTTATTTAATAAACTCTAATGAATAACTTGTCCATGGTTCTCCATTAATGAAGTGATTCACTAACCATAATCCATATGCAAATATGGATTATATAAATGAAATTTTATACATACAGTATTTGTTTCTCATAGCAGATATCTATGCTCTCATTGCTGGAAAACAATCCATGAGGTTTGACTAAAATAATCAAAAATAATAAGTTCCATAGTCATTATTGTGACTTGCTATCATGAGTGAACAATACTTTTACCTTCTCTCAGTACTCAAACTTTTTAAATGTCCTAGAGGAGTTCTTGTTCAAGTCCCAAACCTACTGAGATCTCTAATGAAGGCTTTACCTTCCAGGCAAGCATATTTCTCCAAATGACAGTAATTTACATATGATGTATTTAGAGAAGAAGAGGGCAGGCTAATTCCATTTGGAGAGTTTCCTTTGTTTTAGGAGTCATTAGCAGCTAGCTCAAATCTAATTTTTACAATTTCATCAGGCCATCTTGGAAAGCCTCTGTGAGCTCATCAGAGAGGAGCATTTATTGCTAAGTGTTCTATATTGCATTAGCACACAATAAAGCGGCCAGGGACTGCTACAGACGTTTATGTGGAATCCAGTTAACACTCTGGCAATTCGTTTTTTATTGGGACACAATCAATTTTTATTCATTTTAAAGCCAGAATGCTTTCTTTCATTGTGTGCCTACCCCAGCTTATTATCCCCTAAACTAATTACTCAGTTGTTTTCACAAAATGCTAATATTTATGTTAAATATTTCCTCTTTTAAATTCAAGCATGGCATGCATATACATACACTTCCCACTAAGCTTTAAGCATAGTAATTGCATTCATTTAATTTGTGTAAGTCTGCCAAGCCTTATTTTAAAGTATTACAGTATTAATTATTAAATCTGGCCCTTGGGTCAAATCTGGCTCTCAGAATCATTTGGTCCATCTTGAAATTTGAACTTTACCATTATTAAGCTGCAACAAAACCTGTATAACTAGCAGAAATTTGTGCATATAGTGGACATACCAGGGGTTTTGAAACAAGATTGGCCAGTATTTCTTCAATACAAACATAAATATCTTCCATCATTCTTATTAGACCAGAAGGAATTTCAGTTTATTTGTTAGGAAGACACCCTGTCCTGGCATTGGCAAAGGCAAAATAAAAGCATATTTTCACCATTCCTTACTAAAATGTCAGGTTCCAATATCCATCATTTTTTTGTCTAACTCTGAGAATGGCATGATTTCTTTTACAAGGAGCTAAGGACTCTTTAGCTTTTTCAGTACCCAATATGTGATCTCGGCAAAATTAGAAACCAAGCTGTACCTTTTAAGAGTTGCTATTTCTATCCTAGATTTATATTGATTTTCCACCGTGACTTCAAATGGTATCCTTAATCACAGACAAGTCCCACCCTATCAGATACACATGAAGGTGACTCTTATCGTATACATTTACATTGTATGTTATGCAGTGTATTGTATTTAAAATTAGCTGAGAATGTGTGGTGTGAGCTAGATGAATACGTCATCATTGCATTGCAGTGTAATAATTAGAGTGCCTGAGTGCTCCTGAAGTCATGACAAACCTTGATACCTTCTTCCTTATTAGCACTCCCTCTTTTTTACCAAGACGATATTTAAAGGCTCCCATTTGACTCTGATATTGTCAACTTTTGTACTGAAGTACACTTTACTGGACTCTTTCTTCTTCATCCTTGAGCCACCACTGCTTTCCCATCAGTAAAATGCACAGGCATAACTAAAGAATATCCACAGCTGCTATTAATGTGTATGTGCTTGCAACTGTTTTGGCTTTCTGTATGTGTATACTGATATGCTTTTGTTCCAGTTTTGGGATTTGTTCTGCAGTGGCCTCTGGAATGCTTTCAACACATTGATGAGATGACAAGTTATCATTGATCTGTCCTTACTTAGTGGGATCCATTAAATAATGTATGGGCTCCCGTGCATTACCAGGACACTCTCCTGTCCTCGACCCATTAGAGGAGTAGGCCATGGGGCCCTAGTGGCTCAGGGCCCTCAGAGGTCCTTGGGCTTTCATTTAATTAAATTATCCTATAATGAAAACTCCCATAAGGAGATTAATTTTAATTATTTATCAGCGGCCGATTTGAGGGAGAGACTGCATTAATAATGCATGAAAGGGCTAAACATTTTTCAATTCATCACCTTTTCCTTTTGTTAAAGGTGCAATTTATTAAGGGCTTTGCAGCTGCTAGAGGTACTGGTGGTGGAGATGTGGACAGCCAGTCCCAGAGGTGAGTCAGAGGGGCTGCTCAAGTGCTCAGATGTCATTTGATAATGTTCATATATATTACTAAATTAATATCCCCGAAATATTTGTGTTGCATTAACCATAGCGCTTGTGAGTTTGCATGAATTTTCACGTTTTGAAAGATTTATCCATGCTGTGAAAAAGAAAGTCACATCTTTCCTTTCCTCAAATATACAGTAATGTTCTCCTCTGTTTCTCAAAGCTTGATGGATTTTATATTAATACCTAAGGCAAGGAAGTAATCAAAATTATGCCAGTAGTTCTCTGTTGATGTTTGTATATCTCCATCAGATTGGCACGTTGATTCCCCCTGTGTGAGCACATTAGAACACTTTGGTGTCTGGCCAACAGAATAGGGGAAGATTGTCGACTGTCGCACTGTGTGAAACTGTAATTAGCTGGCTTGGTAATGTACTTATTTGAGTCCCCCGGCTGCAGAGATAGCAGCACAGTTGAGAGCTGTAAGATGATACATTGCTGAAAACAGCTGCCTTTTTGTGATATAAATGAGCAAATTTCACATTTTCTTAAGTTTTGTATCACAAAAACATACAGGCAGACGAAGTGGCAGAAGTGACTCAGAGCAGGAGACAAGAATGTCATTGGGATGGTGAGCAGGGTGCATTTATCAGCCTTCATCAATAGTTAATAAATAATTCAGGCAGAGTCTGGGGCTTCTTTAGGGCAGGGTTTCAGCTAGCTTGTAATTTTGTAAATTGCATAGTCATCATGCAATGGATGGGTCAGGCTCCTCTGAGAGTCACAGCTGTGAATCTAGAGCTGTTTTTATACATGCGCTGCAGCCCCAAACTTTTCTAGAATGACAGAGCTGTATGTCAGAACACTAACATCCACATCCTTAGTTTCTTAGTTAGTCCAAATCTTGTACAGTAGAGTATGCGTTTCAGCCCATGTGAAAATAGAGCAGGTAATTGTCCATGCCTGCCCAGATAAAACCTAAACCACATGGAGAAATTTCATTAGCGAGAATGCAAGTGATGTGCGATATCTTCCACTGTTTGCTACATGTGAGAAAGGGCAAATTTGGATGATGTGCAGACTGGATTCTCCTGAAATTGTCCAGAGTTCATGTCTTTCAAAGAAACGAGAGATAGATAGTATTGTGTTAACCATCTTCCTTGTCAAAAATACCTACAATTTAAAGGCTTTGTTGCCCACAAATGATCTAAACTAGAAATAATTTCTATAAATAACTACATATAAAAATCTGACACTCAGTACTTTGGGTTGAAATTTATCTAAAGCAGATCCACTGTTTGCCACATCAGCATGAACAATAACAATCAAGATTTAGAAAGTGGCTTTTTGTTAAACCAGTCTCTCCCATCTTTTGACAAACTTCCACTGGCACACACCAAAACAAACAGGTATTTCTTCCCATTGTGAGTTGTTCACAATGTCTTAGCCCAGGTGAAGCTTTAGCAAAACAGTCAATGGCTATTAAATGAGCCCTCAGTTACTCCAAGTCAGCCTTCTGATACCTCTCATTCAACATAAAGGGCCTACTAATTGCCCCAACCAGTATTACCAGTTCTGCAACCAATAGCACACTGTTCTTCTACATTGTTTCCTAGGCAACTGGAAGTTTTCGTGACCTATAAAAAGTTGCTACTCCTGTAACTGATCCGAGGCATTGCGGTTGTTTGTTTCCATGGTAGGCTGCTGAGCTATTTATAGGTCTGTTTAGCTGGTAGTAGTAGGCAGAGAAAGTATTGCTAACAATTTTATTCATTTATTTATTTTTAACAAAGTTTATGGCAGTGTTGATAGTCTGAAAGTTGGCTGGATGTTTTAAGAACAAAAACCACCTGGGGCTTCAGCAACTGAGTCACAAAGTTGAGAGGAAGAAGGCTTAACACTCTCTTCCCGGTTTTCCCTCTGTCTGCTCCTTATAACAAACAGTGTTTATTTTGGAGTCAGAGGCAATGTCCTGGTCGGCCAGAATTTCTTTGTTGTGGCTTTGTTAGCAAAGACATGCAGATCTGTTAGTATTGATGAATCATCAGAGGTTACTAGCAGTTCATGACACTTCCCCTTGTGATGTTTGATTATCAAAAGGTTGATCAGGGAGTCCTCAATATTAAAGTGATAATTTATCTCTGATTCACAGGGTTGAAAAGGTATATTAATTTTCAAAGGTGCCATGTACAGAGTTCAAGAAGAGATCTCCCTGAAGGTATTTGGCAGCTGTAGAAAGCTTAACTCCGGTTTTAAAATCTGTCTCTAGCTTTCACTGACTTTACACACAGTACACAGCGAACACTGTAATATCATTCCTACAGTATTAGAGGAGTGTATTTCCATTTTTCTTAGTTTTGTACCTATACTCATAAACATATACACAGATCAGCCACAAGATAAAAACGAGTAATATATGAATTGAATAATTCAAACTCTGCAGATCCCATTCTGTTCGAGTATCTGTGAGACGTTTCAGAACAAGCACGATCCACAGTACCCAAAAGATTTGGTGCCAGTGTCCTGGTGCCAGACACAACAATACAATCCCAGAGGTCCTTTGTTTACGTCCCCAACGGGTCAGACAAGTTTTGATGGCACGAAGGAGACCTAAACAATAGTAGACAGGTCCTGTTAATGTTGTGGCTGTATATATCATACAGTTGTTTGCTTTATATGGATGTTGATGCAAATGTTTGTTAATGTCCCTGACAGGATTTTTTTAAAATCAGTTCATGGTCTGTAGCATTGCCAGTTTTAAAACATATATGTAATGCAAAATAATACTGCTCCTTGGTAAAAAAATATGTTTTAGATACCATAAGAAAGGTTTTAGTCCTTAAAGAAGAGTTACAGAGGATACACAATAGATAAAATGAGATGTACATGAAATATCAATAGGAATTCATTTAGTTTATTGTCTCAATACATTAACTCAACTAACAATCAACCACTCCCATCTTTAAAGCCTTTTACAGCACATTAATCTGACCTGTCAATACATTTTCAGAGTAATGCACACTCTTAACACCATTATTCTGGTTACTTGTCTGCTATATCTCATTTGTTGCTTCCCCATTTAAATGCAGCTTTTATTGTCTTACTCATTTGTATAAGAGAAAACTTAGCACAGGCACAAAGTCAGACAACAAACTTGTTTTGCGCTGCAAGAAGAATTTTCTGGTGGACATAAACGGATATAAACAGTTTAACAGTGTGTTTTCCCCTTACCTTCTGCCTTTGTTTTTGGTATCTGTCTTTTTTACTCTTTTCTCTTTTTTTTTTTATTAAAGAATGGCTACAGGATTATGTTAAATTGATACTAAAAACAACAGAAATACTGCACACTAATATGAGGCATATTGACAGAGAAGATTATAAATTCTGAGATTGTTTTTCTTCAAATCACTTATAGCAAAAAAAGAGAGAACATATTTTCTCACAAGCACAAAGGGAGAGTGTTCTGTGAGGAGTGCATTGCAAATTCCATTTCCTCATAAGGGAAGTCACCTTTTAGAGGGGCCACTGCTGCTCTGAACACATCAAGAGGAAACAAACATGGCATATCATTGACTTCTAATGATTTCTTTTACAATATCTGTAGAAAGTGAACTACATCAGGAAGTCTGAGATCTCAAGTCTCTTTTGACCACTGATGTTTCAGTAAATTATCTATTTGTTGATTCCTCCTGGTTTAAACTGTGCTTCTCTAACTTGTGGTGGTGCCATCTTTGTTTTTTCATATGTAAAGTAACTTGGACAGCTCTTCCTGTCTACTGGATATTGATAGTGCAGCAGTAGTGCTCTAAGAAAAACAATAAATGAAAGGCTGTCTCCCTTACTCATGATGACTGTAGCAACAAGTACCAGACACATGCACAGAAGTCACCTAGAAGTACTTTGAGGTGATATATTAGTAGATGAGTCAGTGCTCCTCTTACATTGTCTGAAACTACAATTAATGCATTGCTTATTTTGAAACTTTGTAAGTACCCAGGAAGTACTTCGCTAGCTAGCTGCTGTTTGTTTACACTGTATTCACGACTTTGAATATTGTGGAGCTCAGTGTGTTTCTTGCTCTTGTGTAAAATAAGTGGCTAGTGCCCAGATAATGCACGCATCAGCCGATTGAAGTGCACATGCACACAGAATTGGAGTAGGCAGATAAGCCCAGCTGTTAAATCTGTCCAGGAGTTAAAAATTACTGAAAGCTGGTGTCCAATGGCAGTGCTCATTCATCACTGGAAATACCCGAGCTATGTTCGCATGCACTTGTTTCTTTGAGAACAAATGTGAATGTAGGTTAAATATAAGTTATTTTCCGGTCTGTGCTATTTCTGTTTATTTATGTAGGACAGATAACTGATTGATAATGCCCCTGGCTTAAATCCTTGTCTGTGCTCTTGTATCATCCCTTGGCGAATATGGCACTGCAACTTGAATGTGGAAGCATTTTCTGTTAGTAAGACAAACCACTGGCTTGCACAGCAGTGCCTCTTTTGTAACTGTGTTTAGTCACTAAGCAGAATGGCACAGACCCAATCCAAGTGTCTTTCATCTGGCCAATTCAAACAGACGTTTGACCCCAGACATTTGCCTAATGTGTTTTTGTTATGTGGACTCCTGGCTTCACAAATGTCACAGTGGTTGGACTAGTGGGGGTTTGGTAAGTGAGTCAGAGAGGAGGACAGAGAGTTTGCCTCGGGGGTGGGGTTGAGAGGCAGCAGTTATGTCTATAATGTCTGCATTTTGCACTCTAACCAATTGGGAGTTGGTTGGTGGTGAACATAAGTTCCACTGATGACCTGCCCCCCTTCGCCTCCAGACCCACTGCAAGCCTGTTGATCAGTGGCCTGGCCTCTAGTGCTTTGCTGACCTGGGCAGCTGGGGAGGAGATGGGGAGTGCCACATTTCTGGCCGCCTGGGTTGCACAAGTCAGAAGTCTGTCCCAGACAGTTGGGGCAACCCTGACAAATGCTGCCATTAAAGGGGTGCTGAAAATTTATTACCAAACATATTAGTATTTTAGGGTGTAGCTGATTTAGATTTAGTAGTTTTGCTGTGAGGCTATATGGTTAAACCAGAATGCTACAGAAATTCTAAAGTCTTACTCATTCACTATCACAACAGTCACTGATATCTGCTCAACCTACTGAGGAAGATCACATAGAGTTGTTTCTGTGCTTGGTTGCAAATTTTAAAATTATGTGACAACTTTAAGCAGATCTCACAATTTGTTGTATCTGGTGAAACTGTGCTCATGTCTGTATACCCAAGAAATTGCTGTTGAATGACAAAAATGTGCCACTTTAAGATGTTTTGATTCCTTTTTCTGATTGTTATTGCATTTGTGGGGAAGGCATCTGAAAGCAATTATCCACTGTGTTTTATACAGAGTAACGTTTTTTAGATTAAATTATGAAACCTTATTTGGTTTTGGTAAAAGCTGATGGCAAATAAGGGCCATCTATTTTAAGCCGATTTCAGACTACTGAGGCTTGGTAAAATTGTATCAATAGAAAAGAGAAGACCAGTGACTGTAGAGGGTGAAACTGTTTTTTCCCTGCTTTCAGAATGGAGCAGCTTATGAGTAATATGAGCACAATAAATAAACAAATATACAAATAGTAATTTCATCATTGTTTTGTTATATTTCAATACCATAACCAAGGCCAGTTAACCTAAACAAGTCCACAGCATCAAAAATGCTGGTATATTAACTCTTGTATAACTTTTACTTTACTAGAACTCGTTTCATGCAGTGGTGTTATAAACAGCTTAAATCAAATTTGGCCCTTTTGGTGGTTAATAATTTCTCCATAAAGCCATGCAAGATCAATTTTCACCACAAACTTTGTATATAATATGCACAGCAACATACCGATCATATAAATCCATTATTAAACTGTAGAGTTTAGAATGTATCCTCTAAAACTTCATAGCCTTGTATTTCAATGTTTTAAGTTCTAGAGACTGTGATAAGAGCAAACTACAGGGTGGGCCATTTATATGGATACACCATAATAACATGGGAATGGTTGGTGGTATTAAAGTCCTGTTTGTGGCACATTAGTATATGTGAGGGGGCAAACTCCCCAAGATGGGTTGAAACCAAGCACACCATTGTTTTTCTTGTGACATTACCAATAAGTTTGATGTGTCACATGGCCCTCTTCCTATTGAAAAAACAAAAGTTGTATCCAAGATGGCCGACTTCTAAATGGCCACCATGGTCACCACCCATCTTGGGGAGTTTGCCCCCTCACATATACTAATGTGCCACAAACAGGACTTTAATATCACCAACCATTCCCATGTTATTACGGTGTATCCATATAAATGGCCCACCCTGTACAGATCATCCTGCCATAGGATGCCACAGGGTTGCACCACCTTCAAAGCCAGGGAACATGTTGATATTCTTACCCATGAATTCATAATTGCATAAGTTCCCAGTATTCATAGATTGGACCATACTCTTCTTTGATCTTCTTTTTGCTCTCATCCAGACATCTGTAAAATTTTGTCACTGAATTTTGCACAGTTGTGCAAAATATGTCCACAGACAGACATAAACAGTACCAGCTACACTATCACGGCTGGTTCAGCTTTTCTTGCATATTAAGACATGTTAATATCAGTTGTAAAATGCTTGCCCTGCTCAAAAACAGTCTGTCTAGATTTATAAGGAAAGTTGAGTCATATTTTGATAACTAAAGCCCAATTCTAAGAGAGATACATAAAAAATCCACATTTCACTTACTTATTAGAATAAATGCACTATTAAAAATTTCTTTATCTTTCAGCAGGATGTATATTATGTATGTAATGCCCACAGTGATAGCTTACTTCCAGCCCTAGCAGGGTCTTATTCTGAGTAATAGGTCTCTGAAGTGTGCTTGTTTGGCTTTTTTGGGGCCATTGGAGAGCAATAAAGTATCTGTCTGAGGATTTTCAGGGTTCCTTATAGACTTTCCCCAGGTGTGCTTCACTGGTCATAAACTACACTTGTCTCTTATGGCATATTCATGGACAAATGTGTCCGTGGAGAGTTTTTAACTACATACTAGTTAGCAAGCACTGGGGCAACTAGAAAATATAGTAATTGCTTTTGTAAATTTTTAAAGAACTCCATAAGACTGAGTTAGGTTATTTTTTTTTCTTACAAAAAAATGGTGCGTTATCATAATTCAAAACATATTTTCCATGTTTTATTTGGAACCAAGATGGCTGCAACACTAAGGTCACTCTGTTCATTTAACTTTGTGACGTCCACTGAGGTTAACCATTTCCTTTGTTCCTTGCTTTCTGGAGAAAAGCACTAGTGTATTTTCATGTTGAGGTATGCTGTGTTTACTTTTATCACTGCTCCTTAGCGAGGCAGTCTAACCTGATGTTTGTTTATAAGGAATTCAGGCTTCACTCGGAACTTTCATTCACCACTTGAAAGCACTTGACTTGCTACTAATTTACCTTGAGGGATTTCAAAATTATCTGTCTGCACTGTCAAAATCTTTTTTGTGGTGGCAGCTTATCATCATCAAAGATTCTCTTTAGATTTAATGAAAGCCTGTTAGATGGGCAAATGCTATATTCCATATACTTGAATACTGGATGCAGAAAGACATTTTGAAATGTGTTAACATGTTTTTGGTCATCAAAATGACATTGGTTCCTTTTTGTTTTTGCTTTGAGTGCTGGAGTTGTCATCGTTGCTAGGAAAGTTGCTTTTAAGTTTAGTATTACAGAGTTCACAAGAAAATACATGCACTGGAAAGAGAGGAAGAGTGGAGTAGTATTGGAAATGATCGTGAATTTCCCTTGGTCATCAGAGTAATTTTGCTTTACCAAGAATACGTCACACTGTGTTGCTTTATTTTGAACAGGAAACTTTGCGCATTGAACAACTCAGGAATATCCACTACCTAGCACTTACCCAAGCTCCTTGACAAATTGCGATCCAGCAAACTTAATGTGCCACTTGGGTCAGGGGCAAAGTTGGGGGTGAGAGGTTTGTATAGTTAAGGTTTTTTTTATTTTCTCCATAGTTAAAAGGTGAACACTTCACCTGGTAATGCCTGTATAAATATATAAAACAAAGTTATCCCAAGTTCAGATTTCTCTTCTTGGGGGAAGGTTTTGAATGTAATGCTTTGCTGAGACGTATGTCAAGAAAGGAACTTGATCCTCCAATGTGTGACATTGTACAAACACTCTAGTAGCTCTACCCAAACAAGTTTGCAGCATATGCATATGAAAATATTGCAACTGTGTCACCAGGGTGTTAGCATTTTGTTTCATCTGTACCATTTGATCCCTTGTCACACCGTTCCTGCTCCTTTCACACTGTTTATATATTCTTTGTCAAGTTAGGTAAACTCACTTTACTGAGATGTTCTCCTTTGTGGAACAACAGAGCAAAAACTTGACACAATTACTTGAGTTAGATCTATGTAAACCCTCAATTCTTTATCTCAAAAACTGCATCAGCCATTTGGAATTGGAGTCTCTTTCCATGTGTGCAAGAAGCTGAGTGGATAACCTATTGGCAGTGGAGGACAGTGCAGATCTCTCTTCACTCTAAATTGCAGTTAGGCATCCCTGCAGCCCCACATGAAGACCATTGAGTCCCATCAAGATAATCCTTAATAAAGAACGGCTTCACATTTAATCTTAGCTCTCTTCTCAAATTTCTTACTTGATATAGTTTTTGGCAAGTGGCGTTTTAGCGCTGATGTCAGTCGAACAGTATCAGTGCATCTTTTGTTAAGCTTCCATCTGGCAGATGTAGGGGGGCTCCGAGTTTTTACAGTTACACAAACGATTATTTTATTGCTCTAATCTGCAAGTTTTTTCAGTTTGAATATGTTGAGTCCCTCTGACTATGATAGTATATCGTTGTTCTTTTTGATCATTACAAAACTTGAGTTCTCAAACTCAACAAGTCATAATATTGACAGTTCAATTTGAAGTTTAATCTGCCTTTTCCATGAGATAATTTGCATTTAGTGACCTTAAATTTAATACTCTGGAACATGAAAATAGTAAAGTCAGGCTTAGTAAAACTGCTAGATTGATTGGAACTTTGATTCAAAACATTCAGATGCAGGATGCATGCAGGAGTGTAAGAGGAAAATCTGAGTTTACTCAATGAGACATAAACAACTGTGGATAATTATACTGTGCAATTTGAAAATAACTCACTTGCAAAATTACATCTCAATCTAATTTTATACAGCTGCTTAAAACAGAGAGTCACTGAATGAATGTAGTAACTTAATTGGCATATGTACCCGTCTGCTATTAGAACTAGTTACTCGAGAGTCCCCAAGCATCTATTAGTCAATTTAGTTATTAAGAATCTGTTCAATGTGCAATATATTTCATGATCTGATATTGCAATGTGATCCTGTGGATTTACCTGTGGGCAGAGGGTTTGGAAAAGCAGGCAGCACTTGCATTTCAGGCACGTCCACATTATTACTGCACTGTGTTTAAATCAGGAGTAGTGCAGCCCGGATCTATTTCTGTCAGCTCCTCGTTGACTACTGCTACAAAGAGGCTGGTTGGTGTCGACCTGCTTTCAGTATGGGTCTTGAACACCACAGCTGATCAGGTGCAAACTGATTAACTCATTTTCATTCAAATTAAATAAATACTTATCAGAATAATAAAGATTTGAACACGCCCTTTCAGTGACATGCGTGACATTTTTAAATTCCTTATCATCACCAACTGACTAGTAGTTAACAGAGATATTCAAGTAGCACACAAAAACCCAACCACTAACACAGCACACTATTCTTTTAGCTGTGGGTGTTCTTTTTCTCTCACCACCTCTTTACCATAGTAAATGTATGGTTTCCTCTTTCTTGGTAATCATTTGTCAGTATTACAGTTGGTATTTAACCCACAGCTTTATTTTGTGGAAATTAAGCATATTTTAAACGGTTCATTATATCTCAACCATTATTTACAGAGACTTGATATTCTTGAAAAAAAATGTCATGACATATTGAAGCAAAATCTGTACACGCCTCATCACCAGCCTGAATAAATCACCAGTTCAAGCTCATCAGTAGCAGCATGGCCTTGTGTAGCAGCTTTGCACAGTTGAAATAATAACCTGGAGCAGACAGAAGGCAGTCATTACCTTGCACACAGATGCTGTGTGTATGTGTTGATGGAGGACTTCCACTAGAGTGCTGTGGAGATGAACAGAGCCGAGCTTCTCGGCCGCTGTTAAACCTCTGGCTCCCCATCACCTTAGCTAATAACCTAGCCCCTTGTTTACTCTCTGAAGTCCTTCTATGACAGAAAGAAATCCAGCAATGACCCAAGGCTCACAGGAGAAAGCAAAAAAAAATGTGGTTTGTGGTGAAAAAAACAAAACAGCATAACAAAAACAACAGAGAAAGGGGGGAGAAGAAAAGTGTGAGCCCTCAGGGTGTGTGAGCAGAGCCTGGTGTTCCAGTGGACAGACAGGCCAGTGGAGAGATCAGCCTTTTCATTGTCTTAGTCTCCACTGATACAATCTGGAGAGGACTCTATTGCTTAAAGCTTTGAGTTAATGACATATGGGAAGCTGGTGTGAGGCACAACTCCCCCGTGCCTCCTCCAGATCCAAAGTCTTCCTGTGAGAGCACCAAGCAACTTTTCTGCTTTTTCAAAAAGCAGCAGCCTCCCTCTCCCTCCCTCATTCACTGCCTTTCTTTCTCCCTCCCTCTCCCTTGCTCTCTCACTCTCTCTCTTTTTTTCCCTCTTCCTCAGACACTCACTAGTCACTGCCTGAAGCAGTAATCGGACAACTCTCTTTCTCAATAGGACTGAGTCTCCTGAGATACCGCGTGGGGCTCAATGGGTTCCAACACCTAAAATGAAAAAGAAAAAAGTAGTTTTGTAGTTTACATTTATTGTGCTATAGGTTCTACGAACAGCTGAGAACTGTTTTAGAAAGTTTGCTATCCATTCTGCTGGACTGAACGATCTTTCTCAAGAAGATTTTTTTTTAATGAAGATATAAGAAGGGATAAACACACAGGGATTCAACCATAATTCTAGTGAGTATGACTTTAATTTCTGTGTGATATTTAATTGCTGGTTTACTAACTGTCTTGTCATGATGTGTGTTTCTTGAGTCTTATAGTGTGTGTGAAATTATTTAAGCAAGCATATAATACTCAATTAAAGCATTAATGTCAGCAGAAAGAGTGACAATTAATTATTGGTGATATCTTTTAAAACAGCACCAATCACATCTCTTATTTTTGCATTTTAGGAAATGTAATACTTGAGTTCCGTTTACAATAATAAAAATGGTAATACAAACTCAAAAGGAAGGCTTAAATCTTCATACAGTAGTTGCAGTTTATTAATGATAACAGATAAATAGCTAAAATATTTCATTACATTTCAGATGTTAGTAAATCCAGCTCATATCCTGAGAAAAAGCCAATTAAAAATGTAATGTGATGCCATTTAAAAAGAAATTTAGAGCCGTATATCTTATATTGCAAAAAATCATACACTGTGTTCTGTATTTATAGTACATACAATGTAAATAGTTTTACAAATTTCCAGTCAAGTTTGTCTACAAAAATCTTAATTTATAGATATAAATTGCTTGTGTGTGTATGTATATATATGTATACACACACACACACATATATATATAGTCATTAATAACAATTTGCAATTTAAAAAATGACACGAGTAAAAAATAAATTTTAATCTGCAAAAACAGACTAATGTCTTTAGTGGCTTTAAAAATAATACAATGATTGTAAATATATCTAAATTTACCTTTTAAATATTTTAGCCTTTTTTTTCTTCCTTAGCTCACTTTACATTTTGTTCAGCCGTGGAAAAGATGCTGGACTGTTGTAGTTCCTTTTTTTTTACTGGCAGAACAAACAAAATGAGCACAGTCAAAGCAGCTGACATATAATGCCATCTGCTGAAGCGAGGAATGCTGCAAGACCTGAGAGGCTCTCAGCCTCTAAACAAGACAACAGGCCTCGATTCTCGGCCGTGCTGCGTCTCTGCTCGCCAGTGTTTCACGTGTAGTGAAGATGACTCACCCGTTGTAATCACTAGCCTCTCTAATTGAAGGATGTTCTGGTTTAATGTTCTGCGTATGATCACAGGCTTACATCTCAAGTCGAGGAATTATTGTAATGGTGTGTGTGTGTGTGTGTGTGTGTGTCTGTGTGTGTGAGAGAGAGAAAGAGAACTGCATTTCATCTTTCTGAAATTTTTTTCTTTTTTTCTTTTTCGTCCTCTAATTCCTGTCCTTTTCAAACGCCTGCCCTTTTCAGAGTTTAGAAAGGTGTGTGTTGATGAAAGAGAGGAAATAGAGAGGTTAGGATCGCCTAGTGAGCCAGACTACTTGCAAAGTGGCCTCCGCTCTATGTAGACAAACATGACAGTGTGTTTGACTGCCTGCTGCAGCCATTCATTCACACAATAACCGTATTTATCCAATTAACAGATAATGAGCAGGCTGATTTGGGGCTGTTTACACTGTCTATTTGCTTTACACAGGGAGAGATCAGGGTCTTTCTGCCTGGCTGCAGTGCTTCATGCATGTGTAGCAGCAGTGTTTATAAGCAGGAGTGGTCGGCGGTGATGGTGGCATTGTTTGCCCAAGGACTGATGTCTTCCGTATGGATGTGTATAGCCGGCCAAGCCCTCATCCTCTTCTCTCAGAGAGGAGATTGAAAATGGTGAAAGACACAGAGGGCTAATTGATCCAGCTTCATTCAACTATTAGGGAGAAAGATGGAGAGGTGGAAGGGAGCACGAGAGAAGGAAGAAGATAATAGGGAAGCACCTATTAAGTAGCCCATGCTGGGCATTTAGTGGGAAGGGGTTTGTTTACTAAATACTGCGGGGTGTTGTTTTGTTAACACACCACTGTTTAGATCTGAAATATGTGGTTGAAAGAGCAGGAAATGAGTGCTCTGAGCCTTTTCTAAGCTTTCCTGATGATTGCTATTGCAGGTCCTCAATCACTAATACACACTTGTGCTTTTGTGTGTAAAGGGGTGTTGTTTACACTTAAATACGTTTAAATGTTTACACTGAGTCACAATAATAAGCGAGCCACTGAGAAAATGTATTTCAGGGGTTCATCGCATTGCAAATGTGACTCTGAACAGACTAAACTAAACATCTAGAATTAGTTTCATTTATTTATGTTTTTGTTTAAAAAATATATTGCTAAAACTATTTTGCAACCTTAGGCATTGTCAATTTGAAGTATGCAATTTAAAATGTGTATTGTTTCCTATCCTATGTAAGTATACATTTTTCTAAATATAACAGATTGCTGTGTCAGAATTGAGAAAGTTAAAACGACGAGTATTAAACTCTCATAATCATTCCGATTTGTCCCTGGACTTTCTTTCAACTTTTTCTTGTAAAGCCTCTCTTATTCACGGTGGTAGGCAGGTTGTGATAAAATGTCCACCTTAAATCTTGTTTGATGGCCCCTCGAAAGCAAAGTGGCCTTCTGGAAATAATTTCAAAGGTTGAAGAGCACAGTATTAACAGATTTAATGTAGCCACTGAGCGAATTTGCTGGAGCACAATGTCATATTGAACCAAATGAGAGAGACAAATTGCACATCAACAAATAGCACATCTGTTAATAATTGTGCTTTTAATTATAGACAAGTACAAAATTTTAAATTGCATGTGAAGCACCACACGCTTTCGTCACCGCAAGTTGCACACAGTGCTAAAATATGGTGAATACTCCTCCCGTATATGTGTATGTTCAGTACAACAATTTACAACAATATATTTTGATCAAGAATAATTTTGTCTAGATTTGTTTTTAATAAGATCTCTAGCCCATGATAAAGTCATAATAAATTAACAATAGCAGGAATTATTTTTTCTTGTAAAAAAAAAAAAAATCAGATAATTAAAAAACAAGAGCATTGTTGTCACTTTATTTAATGAGAAATGTGCAGTGCTTATGTAAAATTAATAACTTTGAGAGAGTGAAAAAGCACCAGTGTATTTAATGTTGCATTTGTTGGCAGTCATCATTTTTTTTGGCCACGTATGGAGACACAAGTGAAGTGTAGCATTTTGTAAACTGTGCCTAATTCCACTCACATCTGTGTCCAATTGTTGTCTGCATCTACATTCTTTGCGAGTGGATTTATTTTTCCTGGGCCACCATGTGGATTCAGCTGACCAGCTTAAGTGAGGATTAGTTGTTTTAAAGTTAGATTTTGATTAAAGCATTGTTTTGCAAAAGTTGTAACGCACAACACATGGCTTATATAGTCTGTAAAATGCAAAGGACTGTGTGTCGATTATAAGATAAATATGTATTAGAAATGATAAAGGGAGCAGTGAATGAAAACTTTTAAGGATATTCACTCATTCTTTTTACTGTCTGTTGCTTCATTTTTAAAATCTGCATTAACACATGAAAATACCTTTAAACAAATCACAATTTATACTACAGTGTGTATATGAAAATGAGCAACTCTTGCTTGTATAGTCACAGGTATATGCAGCAAAGAAGAAGAAACTGTGTGCCTGGTCAGGCACCCTGCATGCTCAGATGATCGAGCTAAAAGCTTGGCTGTAGCTATATTTATCTTTGGAAATGCAGGTCT
>VUQS01016315.1:29408-40909 GCA_015108495.1 Heterochromis multidens | reverse complement strand
GTGTGTGTGTGTGAGTGTGAGTGTGTGTGTGTGTGTGTGTGTGTGTGTGTGTGTGAGAGAGAGAGAGAGACACTGGGAGACCAAGAGAGACACTGGGAGAGAGAGAGAGAGAGAGAGAGAGAGAGAGAGACACTGGGAGAGAGAGAGAGACACTGGGAGAGAGAGAGAGACACTGGGAGACCAAGAGAGACACTGGGAGAGAGAGAGAGACACTGGGAGAGAGAGAGAGACAGAGGGAGAGAGAGAGAGGGATACAGAGAGAGAGAGAGACACTGGGAGACCAAGAGAGACACTGGGAGAGAGAGAGAGACACTGGGAGACAGAGAGAGAGAGAGAGAGACACTGGGAGACAGAGAGAGAGAGAGAGAGAGAGACAGGGAGACAAAGAGAGGGAGACAGAGAGAGAGAGAGAGACACTGGGAGACCAAGAGAGGGATACAGAGAGAGAGAGACACTGGGAGACCGAGAGAGGGATACAGAGAGAGAGAGAGAAACACTGGGAGACCAAGAGAGGGATACAGAGAGAGAGAGACACTGGGAGACCAAGAGAGGGATACAGAGAGAGGGAGCGGGCAAGAGAGAGAGCATGAGTGGGAGGCACTGGGAGACCGAGAGAGGGATACAGAGAGAGAGAGAGACACAGGGAGACCGAGAGAGGGAGACAGAGAGAGAGAGAGACACTGGGAGACCGAGAGAGGGATACAGAGAGAGGGAGACACTGGGAGACCGAGAGAGGGATACAGAGAGAGGGAGCGGGCAAGAGAGAGAGCACGAGTGGGAGGCACTGGGAGACCGAGAAAGGGAGAGGGCGAGAGGGAGCACGAGGGCACGAGAGGGGGAGAGAGAGAAAGAGCGAGAGAGGTCACGAGTGGGAGACACTGGGGGACAGAGAGAGAGAGGGCACTAGGGAACTGATAACTAAATACTAAAAGGAACACAAAGGGATAATGCAAAACAAACATAATATCTAGAAACTTCAAGGAAAAACCAAACAGAAAGTCCACAACTCAGAATACTGGGTCCACCGGACCCAGGACCATGACAGTTTTGGCATCAAAATGTACTTAAAGTACTCATCACGAAGAATCACAGACATATTAGCATATTAGTGGATCATAATTATTGATTCAGTAATGTGTATATCACTTAAATGTTGCAGATGGAGTAATGTCAGGGCAACGTTAGGGTGCAACCCCCCCCCCCGGACATGCCCCTGCATGAAACAATGTCTCTAAGAATGGAGCATTAAATCCTTCGCATGTTTGCAGTAATGAGACTAAAATGCTTGGAATCCAGTTGGATATATCTTCATAATTCAAAATGTGTTCATAAAATGATTTTTCATAAAATCAAGAAGAAATTCAGCGGAGAAAGAATTTGTCACCCAGACACAGTACATGGACCTAACAATTTCCTAATCCTCTTGATCAGAGATGTTAAAGTGTAGCGAAAGAGTAGTTGTACAGACATTTAACCTTCTTATTGATTCCTATCTGAGATATTTTGGGCGCTGTCATGTGATTTTACTGATTCACTGTGACTTGACAAAAAAAAAACCTGAGAAGGATGACAGAGAGAAAGCGAAAGGTGAACTTGAGGACAAATATAGAAAGAAGTGAGCATATATATATGTGTATCTGTGTGTGTGTGTGTAATGGGATATGGGAGAGTGGTTTACAGCTACAGCTGTGTAAGATACCACGCTGAATTTCATTTTGTTCTTATGCTGTGCTTGAGGCTCGTTTTTCTATCTCTCAGTTAATTAACTTTCAGCTGAATTGATGCTGATGATTTCAGACACACAAGAAGGGTTGCATTCCCAAATTCTAACTCTTTGTCTACAGAAATTCATCACAGGCTCAGTAACCGTATAGCAAGTGTTCAAAACTGCTTCTACTTCTTACCTTGACGTTACAGCAATTATTTAGGTTGATTCTTTGACATTTACTTAGAATTATTATTTAGGATATTCACCCTTCTAGTTAAGGGTACAATCCACTGATTCTTTCTTCTTTTTCTTCTGTTTTCTTTGGTCAGTTGAGTCATATAACCTTCATGGTGACATTGAGGTCATGTGAGTTTGGGCATTGTAGGACTGAAGGATCTGACATCTTTGGAAATATAATAGGAACTTAAAGGTAGGACATAAATCAGCCTCTGCAGCATAATTTGTTTTGGTCATTTTTCAGATCTCACTCCTCAGGCAAATAGAATAAAAATAGGTACTGCATGTATTATACAGTACTGGATAAAAATCACATTTCTGCATTTTGCCATGCACGTTTCAGTTAATTGTACACTAACCCTTTAATGAACTTTGTAACTGTCATATAATAAATATGGTATATGGTATAATAAGCACCATTTTTTGGTTGCCACATGTTTGCAGATACTTTCTAGCTTTTAAAATTGTTTGTAATTGCAGTTTTAAAACATTATGTTTGGTGTTTGTTTATATAATAAGACACAGCAAATGCAGACAAATTCTCATATGTCCATTAGCAGACACACCCAGAGAGATGTTGAGGCTTTTAGTCTGTGGTGGCTCAGAGGATTATTGATTACTTTTATATTTTACCCAAATCCTTAAGAACGGGAGGGAGCAAAATAGTCCCCTGGCTTACAGCCAAAGAGTGCACTTTATTTATCTCAAGAATTAGACATGAGGGTAAGAGTTGTTGAAAGTCAATTCAGATCCCTGTTATGCAAATTACAGATCTTTGACCCTTTTCAGTCTAGTTTTCAAAAGTAGCACTCTACTGAGACTGCTCTTTTGCAGGTCTATAACGATCTTTTAATGGCTTTTGATGCAGGGAATTGTTCTGTAATTCTTTTACTTCATCTAAGTGCAGCCTTTGATACTGTTGACCATAAAACTTTACTTAATAGGCTTAAGGTTTTGGCTGGTATCTCTGTCTCTGCATTAGATTGGTTTTCTTCTTATTTATCTGATAGGACTTTCTCTGTTAGGGCGAGAAAGTTCTCCCCTAACACTGCTTCTCTAACCTGTGGGGTTCCACAAGGTTCAGTCCTGGGTCCATTACTAATTTATTTCTACATCCTTCCTGTAGCTGGCATCAATCAATCTTTTTTTTGACATTTTTTATAATTTCTATGCTGATCATATTCAATTGTATGTCTTTTAGGCCTCACCAGCTGGATGGGCTGTCCACCCTAGTCCACTGTTTAACCCGGATAAGTGATTGGTTCTCTAGTAATTTCCTTGTCTGAGACCATGATCACAGCGCCTCCTGATTTAAATTCTAAAATCAGTCAGGCTCTTATTTACTTCTGTTCAACCGCTAAATCCAGTGTTCGATATCTTGGTGTTTGATTTGATGCCTCTCTGGGTTTTGACTTGCATGTAAAATCTGTTTCTTGTTCCTGTTTTTTCTCATTTAAGGAACATTTGTAAATGGCAACATATGGTCTCTTTGGTGAAACTTGGTTATGGTATTTAATTTTAATTTATTCTACTCTATTTTGTGTACAGTGCTTTGTGACCACTTGTCTGTGAAAGGTGCTTTATAAATAAAGGTTAGTTACTTTATAAATAAACATTATTACTAATAATGTTGTCAAATAATAATAATAATAATAAAAACTCTTACTTTCATTTGTTCCTTTCATCTATCCTTCCACTGTGTGAGACACTGAGTATACCCTCTAAGGTTTAGCAGTCTGAGCATCACAGTTATTTATCATGAATCTCAAAACACAGTTTTCCTGATGCCAGTGTTGTTGTAATCCTTCCTGTTAACAATCAGTGGTTAATGAAGGTCAACTTTATCAAAGAGCTCTATACTTCTGTTTGAGTAATTGATCCCAGTCATGAGATTCAGGTCAAACTGAGTCACAGCAGCAGAAATTGGGCCACTGTGTCTTTGTTTCTGCTGATGTTAGTAATTCAGCGTGCAGTCGGTAATAAGGAGACCCACTGCTGACGGGGCAGAACTGGCTGCTGTTTTTGAGGCCACATAAAGATGTCGGTGGGCCTCAGGTGATCCGCCGCCCTTGGTACAACAATATCACAGCGAGGTCACTTAATATTAGCATACACTGCACTTCTCAGGATTCATTTTAGTCTCAGGGGTGTCGGCAAAACAGGACCAATCACAGGAAGAGACAGAAACCTACAGGGATTTTTTTCCCTGCACACTTTATTATGCTGTTGATTTAGCTTATACCATGGCAAGTTTCAGAAATGTATTAAAAATTTCCAAAATTATATATCTGTTTGTATCATGTAAGTGTGATTTTCACATGATTATACTGTGTAGAAGGAAATGAAGGAAAGTGAAGGATAGTTTACACTCTAAATATAGCATCCTCACAAATGTTTAATGAAACATTTAAACCGAGCAAATATCTATTCAGTTCTGCACCTGGTTATTCCAAAGTCCTTCTAGAAGCAAGTCTTGCCAGTTGGCAGCCAACTTGGTAATGGGCATAACCAAGTTTATTTTTAAGTCCTTATCTAAATAAATAGGGTGAGAGCCATAAATTCAAATTTGTCGGTAAAGGAGACATGAAAGCTGCATGTGTAGAATCACCAGTCAGAAGGTACTTTCAGCTGCTCAAGGGATCTCCACAGTGGATGGATCCGCATGTTTGATTTGACAAACGTTTTATGTTAGATGCCCAGCTTGATGCAACCTTCCCATTTATCAAGGCTAGGAACTAGCACCAGGAGTAGTACACTAGCTTGACCCCCTGAGGCTGGGTTTGTATCTCCTCCTAGAATCAAACCGGGTATCTTTTGTGTCTAAAGTGATTCTGTTAACCACTACACCAGCCAAATCTGTGGAAAAAAAACCCAAAACAAAGTTAGATGACTTTGCTCAAAATTTCATTTCAATTTCACATTTCATTAACATCAACGCCTAGAGTGCCACCTCTGATCCTCCCACCAGAGGACTGAGAAAAATGTCATGATAATTCACATTATGGATACAACAAAGGAAGGAAAACAATAAGTACAGTTACCAACATCTTTACTATGATAACAAGTATAGAGACATGCCTGCCATCACACAGCTGAAACTGAAATCAATGAAGAATTCTTGTCTTATTAAAGGGAACATATGTACTGCTTAATCACATCATCGCCAGTTTATTAGAATTACTAATATTTAGCTGTTACTTCAATTTAGAAATAAAAGCAATAACAGAAAAGTAGTAATCAAAGAGCAAACCCACCCCGATCCAGGACAAGCCACCTAACTGTCTAGGTTACAAAAGCACAAACTCATCATCATTTCTTATGAACGTTACTGCAGCTTGACGAGGGAGAGGTGTTCAAACATCTGATCATAATAACAGCAGTGATGGCTCCTTTATCGCACACCCTGATTTCATTGAAAAGATGAATAGATTATGTTATGAGGCCTGGTTCTGTTGCAGGAGCAGGTGGATGGCTTCAGGATTGAATTTCATCTGCATTGAGTTGATTATCTTCAGGAAGGACAAACACAAGCAGGAAAATAACTGATCACAGAGCTGCTGCTCTAACCAGAGGGCACTTGTAATTATATCTTTTTATATGATTTTTATATTTGCCTTTAACTTTAAGAACTTGCTTTGAAGAAAAAATAGCAGTAAGATATGTGGTAGTAGCAGGTATGTTTATTTGAGTACAAAGATGATGAGTAAGTGTGTGTGGCTGCATGTGGGTGTTTCTAAGTGTAGCCTGAGTGACTTCACTGTTTGATACCTGCTATCACTGCTCGTGTGACGCTTCATCTCTGACCTGTCTGGCGTCAGCTTAGAAGTTTTATGGCATCTGTCTGCCTCCTGCAATAATTTAAAATCCCATTATGACCTTAGAGTTCATATTTAATATCTTTGTCATCTTCTGGGGGTTTTTTGTGCTCTTCTTCTCCCCCTCTTCCTTCTTTCATTCCCCTTCTTTCTCCCTGCAGGAGAAGCAGGTAACAGGTTATCTCCTGTTCTCCCTCGCCACCGCCGTCATCGGCTCTCTGCAGTTTGGTTACAACACGGGAGTCATCAATGCTCCAGAGGAGGTTGGTGAATATTAGCAATGTAATGTGATGTAGGTTTCATATAAAAAAAAAAAAATCTGCACAAGGTTTGCACCACAGCATCGCCAGATAAGTGATTGTAAAGATTGTAAATATAAATATCTGCAAATCCTGCCATGTGACGCCATGGATCGCTTAAGCTTTACAACCAAGGTAAGTTGAAAATAAACCACAAGATAATAGAGGAACTGTGGTTCTCACTTCAATGCATTTTAGGAGTGGGGTTTTTAATTTAGCTTGTTTTCAGAGAAGCAACTATACTTGACGTCAGAATTAGATTTAGGCTATCTATGGTGACTGAGTAAGTTCTTTAAAAATATATTCAACTACATTTGCATTTGATTTTATCCAAATTTAATCTGAGTTATTGTATTAGAAAATGCTGGTGTGAATCTGGTGAAGCTTTTTATTCTTTCTCATCTATACTTTGCTGAGAGATAAAGGTGAGTGCTTCATTAATGTGACAGAATATATAACAAAAACACTCTCTTCTCACGTTTCCCCTGACTTTCTAACTTTGTCTCTGTATGAAACATTGTTATTTTTTCTGCATATTGAACAAACCAAAATACCACATACCAAAACCTTCTGTCTGTTCTTTAAGATTCAAAGTGGCATCAGTCTTATTATTTGACTCTTACAAAGAACCTGCATGAGGTATTTTCCAAAACTGTTCCATTAAAGTTCCTGGACAGTGAATTTATCTAACCTTTTTCTCATCCCCCTTCTGTCCATCAATCTCTGCTTTCAGAAACTCAAATCTTTCTTCAATAATACCTGGGTGGAGCGTTATGGCGAGTTCATTGACCCAGGGGTTTGTACCATTGTCTGGAGTATTGCTGTTTCCATCTTCAGTGTGGGCGGCATGGTGGGCTCCTTTAGCGTTGGTGTCTTGGCTAACCGGTTTGGCAGGTAGGAAGTGAACTTTCTTGATACTGTTGTATATATAACCTGCTAACATGCAAGATTTATTTTCCTTCACTATCTTTAATAAGAAGCAAAAACAGTTTTAGTCATACCAACAGTGTGTCTTTTTTCCTGTCTTTCTCCCCTCACCCCCAACCGGTCATGGCAGATGGCTGCCTCTCCCTGAGCCTGGCTCTGCCGGAGGTTTCTTCCTGTTAAAAGGGAGTTTTTCCTTCCCACTGTTGCCAAGTGCTTGCTCATAGGGGATCGTCTGATTGTTGGGTTTTCTATCTATTATCATGGGGTCTTTACCTTACAATATAAAGCCCCTTGAGGCAATTGTTGTTGCTGATTTGGCGCTATATAAAAAATTGAGTTGAACTGAATAGCCTCTGTAGAAGAATTCATTTTTATTTTTTAGGACAGTTTTTTGGACATAATGTCACAGCAATATTTTTCCCTATATTGGCTCTGTGCATTTCCTGTTGAGTTCAGCTGAACTGTCACAGCCCATTACTGTTAATGGATCTCATGAAGCATTTATGTCTTGAGCTCACTGCTCTGCCCTAACGTTCCCCAGAGTTGTTCATTCATTTCTCCATTTCCTTCTAAATTGTTTGCTTGTGGTGAGTCTGCTCTTGGTTGTGGCCATTGTGACATCACCCACTGCTTTGTGAACTACCATTTTGAAGTCTTGAGTTTAGCATTTTGGCCATAAAGCTTTTTTGTGGAGTGAGTAGCTCTGGGGAGTTGAATGTATTTAAATTATATTTAAAAACATCCTCTCTAATCTTTAATAAAATCCTCTTTAATAAAAAAGAAAGGAAATAAAAAAATGTTTCTGAGTGTTCATGAGCAGGGAAATTAGTCATAGAAACCAAATTGTAAAAATTTTTTTTTTCCCTACTCTAAAGTTTAACATGGGAATCTATGGCTTACTTTTGGAGCCAGCCTCAAGTGGACATTCAAGGAGCCGCAGTTTTTGGGACTTCTACATTAGCTTAATCTTTCGGCCCTGGAGGTTGGGTGAAGCTGCTAGTCTTCTCTGTCCAAAGTTCTAGCACCAAGTTGTGTTTTTTTCCCCCACATTTTTTGTTTTTATTTGTTTTTATATTATCATTCATATTCGTTCCTCATCCTCCTCAGGCGTCGCTCCATGATCCTGGTAAACTCTCTGGCGGTGATCGGCGGCCTCCTTATGGGCTTCTGTACCATCTGTTCCTCCTATGAGATGGTGATCGCTGGGCGTCTGGTCATCGGCCTGTTCTGTGGTCTCTTTACTGGCCTGACTCCCATGTATGTTGGTGAGGTGTCACCAACCCCACTCCGTGGAGCTTTCGGAACTCTGCACCAGCTCGGTGTGGTTGTGGGCATCCTGATCGCTCAGGTCAGCACCTCTACTAAAAGCTTCATACTAGGGATCAGCGACTAAATCTGTTTGACTGCTTTAGGAAATTAATGTAATTTTCTACAGTACAGCTTTACTCAGAACTGATTGTTTAAGGCTGTAGGTGTTTTACTTTACAATATTAAGTGCCTTGAGGTGACTGCTGTTGTAAATTGGCGCTATATAAATCAAATGTAATTGAATTGAAAGTTTTATTAAGTAAAACCTCAGGCTTAGTAATAATAATGCATTTATTTAACCCTTACTTACTGTTCAGGTCAAACTTGACCCATTTTTACATTTGACAGCTGTAAAAATACCCCAAATTTAATCATTTTTAGCCTGAAATTTGATGACTTTTCCTAAAGTGACCCAAAATACACAAAAATGAAAATATTTTAATTTTTTTTTACCTTTGTACAGGTGCTACAAATCTGTGTACACTGAGCCTGTTCTGGGTCATATTTGACTCGTATACATTGAGATCCATTTTAGATCCACCAGTGTGGGTCAAATAAAGGAAAATTGTGGTTTTGAGGAATCTTGAAACTGTGAAACTATACATGTCATGTCTGCGTGTATTTTTTATGGAATAGTGGTGTAAGAGTTCAAGGGGGACTTGACACTATCCCAAGAATTACCTGTGTTCCCACCACATTTGCCCAGGTCCCCACAAAGACAGGCACCTGCTGATCTTTGAAGGATCATGGGGCAATCTTCAAAGAATGAAATAGTAAAACAGTGTACCAGTGATCATATGTGGTGCCCATGAGATAAAGAGATCATACAGAGGTTCAGAGGGTGTCTTGAGTGATGGCACCTTGACATAGACTCAAGATCTGTAATAGGGTGGCACAGTGGTGCAGTGGTTAACACTAGCACTAACCTCACAGCAAGAAGGTTACTGGTTCCAATCCCAGCTGGAGCCTTTCTGTCTGGACTTTGTATGTTCTCTCTGTTCCTGTGTTGAGTTTCCACCGGATATTCCAGCTCCTCCCACAGTCCAAAGATATTCATGTTAGGTTAACTGGTGGCACCTTAGCTGCCATTTCAGTGAGTGTGGGAAACCACTGCTTTAAATGCACAGTTTACAATAAGTATTTTTTGTGTTCTCTGAGTTAATTAATTTTGAATTAATATTGATAATTAAAGATGGTAGTTATGAGGATTTTTTTATGATAATGCAGTGAGAACAGTGTTTAATGGTTGTAATGGTTATATATGATTTTATAATAAATCCCAACAGTTCTTGCCCTTTTCACTTTCAATAAAATATAAATCATTTTGGCTGTTGTGTTTTCATGTCTTCGGTAAAACAGGACATGATATTGTGTGATAACAGATGTTTTTCTCCAAAAACCTAAAAAATACACTCCCCTCTTTCTTAGAATAATTTCTTAAGGGGTAATTATTCATAGGCTATAGGTGTCTTATAGGCTATTTGGATATTCTAAAATGGATCTGTATTTCAAAATTTAGTAGACACTTATTATGACAGAATTCATAGCCCAAGTCAATCCTGACCTGACCCATACTGTGAAGGCATGAAATATGAAAAGTATGTAAGAGTTAAAAAAGAAAATCTTTAGTCTTTTGTTTTACTACAAAAATGGCTGAGTAGTATCTACAAGAGGATATCAGTTGCATTCAGGCTCTGCACCCCGTGACCCTTAAAACTGATCAAGTTTTTCTATAAGTCTTACCCTGTTGTTGTGTCCCTTGGTGTTTAGATCTTTGGTCTGGAAGCTCTGCTGGGCTCAGACAAGCTGTGGCCCCTGCTGCTGTCCCTCACTGTGGCCCCCGCTGTCCTGCAGTGCATCCTGCTGCCTTTCTGTCCTGAGAGCCCCCGCTTCCTGCTCATCAACCTCAAACAGGAGGAGCAGGCACGCAAAGGTACACAATGATACTGTTACAATAATACTGCAATGACACACAACACAACTGCCATTTCTGCTGCTGTAAATACTGACAGTGCAGTGTTTCACAGGCAGGGCATGTGAATTTGCTTGTGTGCACACAAACGGAGGTACAGCCACACTCTCCCAAATGAACTGATAAATAACACAATATAATCTTTGTGGCAATACAGCAACCTTCAGGTGTCACTCCAATAAGTTCCCACGGACAGACTCCAACTCCAACATCTTAGACTGCAGCTGGCGAAGGTACTTCTTGTTCCCCTCTGCAGCCTCAGTGAGGTCAGAGTAGCGGCATCATCTCACCACCTTTTTCAGCTTCCAGTTAGAGTGACCCTCCAGCTCACGGTAGAACCCCAGAGCAGAATAAGAACTACCGATGGAAGCTGCAGTCAAAGAAGAGAGACTCAAGACAGCTAATTGATATCGAGGACCATCACAACAGTGACCTGAGATGAGAAGGCTGGAGCTAGCTCGTTAGCAGTGACTGACCTTTCAAAATAAGAGCAAGGAAATTGTCCATTAATAAATCAATCACATTGCTGTCTTAAAATATAGTATATTAATATATACCAAGTATAGTCTTTACATGGGAAACACTGCAAAACTCATTCATTCTACCACTACTATTACTGTATAACTGCTACAAATGGGGATAATGGGGATCTTAATAAACTAAATCAAGCTATTACCACTAGAAATGCAACTTCAGTCACTTGTGGAACTGTTGTTATATCACCACTGCTATCAAAGAGCTACTGAAGAGAAGAGTCCTTGAACAGACAGAAGGTTTTGGCATCTGTTCAACATGCAGCCTGTTTGGTTTGACTCTGAGGCCCTGACCCATTTCTCCTTCACACCTCCTTTCTGACACAAACAGAAACAAACAGTGTCACATCCACTGAAGAATTGTGTGCTGCTTCTTTTGCTGCATTCATACATTCTGTGACTGTTTGTGACTGTGTCTGTGATTGTGGGTTCTCTACACTGTAAAAAAGGGTATTTGAGTTGTAGTTGAGGTAATCCTAAAAAGTTGAATCTGTTCATCTGGACGTAGCGATTTTTTTTAGTGGGAGAAACGTTTCGTCACTTTCTAGTAACTTCTTCAGTCTCAGCTGACTGCAGAATTCCCCAACCTTATAAACAGCACATTGCATAATGACTGAAACCAGCACCACTGACTAACAATGGGCCATTTGGTCAGTTTCATGATCAATAGTAATAGTAGTAGTATTAATATAATATAATAGT
>VUQS01016315.1:7561-29388 GCA_015108495.1 Heterochromis multidens | reverse complement strand
GAATTCCCCAACCTTATAAACAGTACATTGCATAATGACCGAAACCAGCACCACTGACTAACAATGGGCCATTTGGTCAGTTTCATGATCAATAGTATGCAAATTGTCATGACCATTGATCTAATTGCATTAGTTGAGGTAATGCAATGTTTAAAATTATTCTCACTCAGCTTTCTGCTTTAGTGATGGTGGTAGATTTTGGGGGTTTCTATTAACTTGAAATTACAACCTGTTCCCTTAACTTGCTATTTTTATTAAAGTGAAAGCGCACAAGTTAAGTTTCACTTATTGTGCGTTGCATGTAATTTAAATCTTCTGGGTTGCTTTGACTTGTTAAGTTGTTGTTGTTGTTTTTTTAATTAATTTAAGTTAATTAAATCATGTGTTACCAGTTGACATAATATAATTAAGTTGTTCCAATAATCTTTTTTTTTTTTGTGTATGGAAAGCACTTTGTCTACCTAGAGCCAGAAAGAGCATAATCACAGCTATCAAAAACAAAAGTTAGACCATGATATTTAAATGTGCTGTAATGTCCAAATACACAAATTTATACTGTTGCAAAAGAATGTACTATAGGTTTTTGTAACAGTAGCAACAGTGTATTGTGTCCTGATGTTATAAATAAAGGTTATGGTAAACAAACCTGTTATAAATAATAATCGAAACAATGCGAAACAATCAATATGCTGAATATTTCTTTAAACAAACAAACTCTCACAGTATGTCTGAAACATGCTGAACTGCTAAATTGTTGTGAACTCTAATTCTGACAGAATGCTCTTTGTTGTTGTTCCAGTCACTCTGAAACGTCTATATCGTTGTCTCTGTTGTGTCCACAGTGCTGGTGCGTCTGCGCGGCACTGAGGATGTGAGCAAAGACATGCAGGAGATGAAGGAGGAGAGCGCCAAAATGGCCAAAGAGAAGAAAGTAACCATAGCTGAACTGTTCCGTACGGCAGCGTACCGACAGCCCCTCCTCATCGCCATCATGCTGCAGCTCTCCCAGCAGCTGTCAGGGATTAACGCTGTGAGTCAGCATGCTCACAAACATATATGCTTTTACACAAGTTTAATGGCGGGTTTTTTTGTTTGCTTTTGTTTTTTGTGTGGCATGGTGGTACAGTGGTTAGCGCTGTCGCCTCACAGCAAGAAGGTCCTGGGTTTAAATCTAGGCTGGGGCCTTTCTGTGCAGCGTTTCCATGTTCTCCCCATGCATGTGTGGGATTTCTCCAGGTACTTTGGCTTCCTCCCACAGTCCAAAGACATGCATGGGCTTAGGTTAATTGGCGATTCTAAATTGGCCGTAGTGTGAATGTGAGCATGACTCTCGATCCATGACAATCGGGATGGGCTCCAGCCTCCGTGGTGACCCTGAATTGGATAAGAGGAGGAGGATGGATGGATGAATGTTTAATGTTTATTGTTAGCTCAGTTCTCATGATTTGCTACCTCTTCCTGTGCCCTTCATTAAAAAAAATCTACATAATACAGCTGATAAGTGTTAGTAATAAAAATAAAAATAACAGGAGTGCTACTGGTGTCCCTCAAACCACCGGTGTTCATAGAAGGGAATAATGATGGAAAGATTATGACCAAAAACACAGAGTTCTACACTAATGTCCTGAAGCTTCTAAAGGAGAACATATCCCAGCTCACAGTAAACTGAAGTGGCAGTTTGGCAACAGCCTTCTCTCAGCATTTTAATCCCTACAACTCAATTTTCTTCCCCAAAATGTATTTCAAGTTGAATTTGACACCAGTGTGTATTGCAGTTGTACACAAGCAAGTTGTGAGAATGGGGCTTACACAGAGCAATTAAAAACAGTAGAAGCAGTGCAGAGGTGCACAAAGAGGGGAAGTCAAATTTAAATTTAAATTAATTAAATTAAAAAAAAACTATGGTTTTTGATTTTTTTGGGTGTCAGATATTCCAATCACAACTCATATAGTCAACAAATGTTAGCTCTGTATCCCCTCGGCTTGTTGCCTGTACGTTGGAGTTGTTACCGGTGGACAAGAGGGTCGTTTCCCTATGCCTCGCGCCAGGGAATGGGTCCTGACTGTTGTTTTGCTGACTGTTGTTTGTGCTTATGCACCGAACGACCTCATGGGGAACACGGAAGGAATACTTCGAGGATTTACTTAATCCCACTGACACATCTTCTGTAGAAGAAGCAGAGTCTGGGGATGAAGGGAATGAATCACCTATCACTGGGGGCGAGGTCACTGAGACAGTTAAACAACTCCTTGGTGGCAGGGCCCCTGGGGTGGATGAGATTCGCCCTGAGTTCCTGAAGGCTCTGGATGTTGTAGGGCTGTCATGGTTGACACGCTTCTCTAACATCGCGTGGAGATCTGGGGAGGTGCCTCTGGATTGGCAGACTGGGGTGGTTCCCATCTTTTAGAAGGGGGACCGGAGGGTATGCTCCAACTATAGGAGGATCACACTACTCAGCCTTCCTGGGAAGGCCTATGCCAGGGTACTAGAAAGGAGAGTTTGTCCGTTAGTCATACCTCAGACTCAGGAGGAACAATGCGGTTTTCGTCCTGATTGCGGAACACTAGACCAGCTCTTTGTCCTCTCAAGGATATTCGAGTGTGTGTGGGAGTTTGCCCATCCAGTCTACATGTGTTTTGTGGATTTGGTGAAGGCATTTGACCATGTCCTTCGGGGTATCCTGTGTGGGGTGCTGCGGGAGTATGGGCTGTCTGGCCTGTTGTTACGAGCTATTCAGTCCCTGTTCAACTGCAGCGAGCCCTTTGTCACAGATTCTGTTCACAATTTTTATCGACAGAATTTCTAGGTGGAGTCAAGTGGCAGAAGGCTTCTGCCTTGGTGGCCTCAGAATCTCATCTCTGCGTTTTGTGGATGATGTGGTTCTGTTGGCTTCATCAGATGGTGGCCTCCAGCTCGCACTGGAGCAGTTTTCAGCCAAGTGTGAAGCGGCGGGTTTGAGAATTAGCACCTCCATGTCTGAGGCCATAGTCCTCAGCCAGAAAAGGGTGGAGTGCCTACTCCGGGTCAGGGACGAGTTGCTGCCCCAAGTGGAGGAGTTTAAGTATCTCTGGGTCTTGTTCACGAGTGAGGGAAGAGGGGACCGGGAGATTGAAAGATGGATTGGGGCCATGGCTGGAGTGATGTGGACGCTGTACCGGTCTGTCATGGTGAAAAAAGAGCTGAGCGAAAAAGCAAAGCTGACGATTTACCAGTCAATCTACGTCCCTACCCTCACCTATGGTCACGAGGTTTGGGTAGTGACCAAAAGAGATCTCGGATACAAGTGGCAGAAATGAGCTTTCTCCGAAGGGTGGCTGGCCTCTCCCTTAGAAAAAGAGCCGCTACTCCTCCACATCAAAAGGAGCCAGTTGAAGTGGTTCAGGCATCTGACAAGGATGCCTCCTGGGCGCCTTCTGGGTGATGTGTTCCGGGCATGTCCTGCTGCAAGGAGGCCCCAGGGTAGACCCAGTACACACTGGAGAGATTATATCTCTCGGCTGGCCTGGGAATGCCTCGGTGATAAACTGGAGGAAGTGGCAGGGGAGAAGGAGGTCTGGGCTTCTATGCTTAGTCTGCTGCCCCTGTGACCCAGCCCCGGATAAAATGGATGGATGGATGGAATATATGTGTGTGTGTGTGTGTGTGTCTATATAAAACTACATCTCAGAGGAGTGTGAAGCAGAGTCAGAGATGGAGGGCAGTTTAGTGTTCTGAGCATATGTTTTTATATGATTGGATCTTTTAGTTCACTTGAAAAAAATTTTGGACATAATAAATACCTTAAAAGGTTGTTATTTGACTGAAAAATGTCTTACAAACAACTTAGCATGCTATAAAACTGGGTAGCGCTATTATTCCTGGATTTTGGGTAGGTTGGGTTGCTATATTCTGACTGAGATGCTGCTCCCATATGGGTCCTATAGAAAAATTGGTTTATAAAAGCTGGAGGCAAGTGAGAAAATAACTTATGAATTATTTATTTTGATACTATTATAAATAAGGTAATATTACATCCCTCATATTCTCATTTCCATCCTCGTTTCCTCCCTCAGGTCTTTTACTACTCCACTGGGATCTTTGGTTCAGCCGGTGTGAAGCAGCCTATTTATGCCACCATCGGAGCCGGCATCGTCAACACCATCTTCACTGTTGTTTCTGTGAGTGATGCCGCCATGTTTCTCTTTCATCCTGTATGTGTTTGTGTGCACTCAAAAGCGCATCCCTCTTTTACACACTTTCACTGTCCTACAGTTGTTCCTAGTGGAGAAAGCGGGGCGCAGGACTCTGCACCTCCTGGGACTGGGTGGGATGGCAGTCAGTGCTCTGCTTATGACAATCTCCCTCCTGCTGGTGAGTTCAGTGATATCAGAGAATAAAAAAGAGACTAAGAACAAAAATGTAGCAATTACTCTCTCCACAATCTTGAACAACATTGGCAATATCAAAAGTAAATGGCTCAACAAATGAATGAATATGTGAGTTTTCCATTTATTTTTCAATTTTGTTTAATCATTGATTTATCAATTTCAGTATTTATTTCAGTATTATTTTCTCTTTGCATTTCCCTATTTTTTCCCTATTTTTTTTCCTTCTTAATTTTTTATGTATTTCTGCTTCTTTACTCCAATGAGCGCGACATTCATAGTGTGTCATGGGGTCAAATTTTTCTCTGTTTATTGATCAGTATCATGGTTTTCTCTAGAACTTGTGGTCAGACTCCCAACAGAAATGGCCAAAAGCTTTTAGCATTTAGCTAATCAAATACAGAATATATAAATATTTAACCCCTTTTTAAATTATTTAATGTCTATATTTATTTTTAATATGATGTTTGGCACATTTAAACATATTTGTTAATTTCCTTTCTATGTGATGAATATAATGTATGTGTGTCCTCATAATTATGGCTCTTTTGGTCCTCCATATTTAACACTTTAAACTCAGCTTTAAACTCCTAAACAGATCTTAAAACCTCATTCTTTTAACTGACAGTAATGCTCTTCTGTGCTTTTCAGCCTCTAGCCTACAAAGTAATATATGAAAACATTTTACAGTTATGTCTTTTTGCTGCAAGGTGTAACTAGTTCATCCACCAACACACGCTCTCACTAACCATTAGATAAGCGAATCATTTTTTTTTTCCTGTCACTCAATGAATGTGCAGTAGTATCTCATTCTTTGGTATCTCTGCTGTCTTCTTATCTGAGCAGGACAATATCCCTGCTATGAGCTACGTGGCAATCTTGGCTGTCATGCTTTTTGTGGCTATGTTTGAGTTGGGTCCCGGTCCAATCCCATGGTTCATTGTGGCCGAGCTGTTCTCCCAGGGGCCCCGCCCGGCAGCCATGGCTTTGGCTGGATGCTGTAATTGGACAGCTAACTTCCTGGTTGGAATGAGCTTCCCCACACTTCAGGTAAGGGAGAGATGATTGTCTCCTCATCTTTTCTCTTCTTATGCTTTCTTTTGCTTTACTGTAGCTTACTGATCAACTGCTTTTGTGATTCTTTGTTTTATATATACCATTAACGACCTAATTAAGTAATTAGGTCATTAACTTTCTTATTCATTCTTAAAGATGATTCTGACTCTCCTCTCTTCTCTCCTCAGGAGTGGTGCGGGCCTTGGGTCTTCCTCATCTTCACTGGCTTACTGATCATCTTTTTCATCTTCACATTCATCAAAGTTCCCGAGACCAGAGGCAAGACCTTCGACGAGATAGCCCGCAGCTTTGGCAGTGCCCCGCCTCCTCCTTCCTCATCCACTGAGGACCCTCCTGCCAGTGCCAGCACGGCTGTGACACTTCCTGCCTCGCCTGTGAAGGAGAAGGTCCCACTGGTGGAGGCACCAGCAGCAGCTACCTCTCCAGCAGCTGAGACCACACCTCTTGAAGCTAAACAGGGCAGCACAGGAGAGCAAGTAGAGCAGGTGTAGATGAGGTTTTAATGGATGAGGGAGGTTATAAAGGAAGGAAGAGCCAAAGTGATTTTAGATATACTGTAATTGGAATTATTGAAACTAGTTTATTTTATAGCAGACCTAGAGAACAACGGCATTATCAGTTTATGAGTTTGGCCCTTTGAAAGGTCCTACTTTCTGCTTTCATCAACCACTTTTGGACTTCTTGTTTTTTCTGAAATTTCTCACACTTCCTTCTTTTAAATCCTCTCTTCTTTTGAAAAGAAACAGATTGAATCTACTCTACATTCCTAGGAATTCAGCTGCACTCATTAAAATGGTGACTACTTTTTCAACACGGTGGTGTATCCACCCAGGATGACACACTGTTAAACAAAATTGAAGCAGGCATCAGGTAACAGTCCAGGTGAAATGGTGACTAATGAAGCTTTTATGAACGTGTATAGCTGTTTCCATAAACACAGTGTTTGAGTTCGGGCCTGGATAGTGTTACCAAGGTGACATGTATAGCAATGATCCACATTTTTTTAAACTCACACACTTCTGTTTAAAAGTTTGGACGCGTGTTGTAGTGCAGTATAACTTAGCTGTAGTTTGTATGTTATTGCAGTTTCTGTTGCAATTTTGTATATGGAAGTGTTCTCAAGTCACAGGTCTAAAAGGATATATTTAAAATTATAGTGTCTGCTTCAGCTTTTGATTAAGAGCTAACAGAGAGCTTTGAAGAGCAAAGCCAAAGAACTGGTGAACACATAACCTCAAATGAGGCTCTTTAGGGTGTGGATTTAACAGTCGGTACAGATCATGCTAACTTTAGATATTCTGAAAGTCAGTGAGGTGGTCAAAGCTGTAATCCACAAGTATGTCTTTGTTTAGCTGGAGTTTGGCGCCCCCCTCGGTAATAACTGGTAATTGCAGAGGTGTTCTGCTTCATCATTGACCTTAGCAGTTGATGGAGTTGGTGATGAATCACAAATGTACTCCAAAAATGTCCTATTCACCAGAGAATTTAAGGTTATAATTATTCAAATTGTTTAATGCGCATTGAATATATAGAAATATTATTATTTTTAGGACTGTGGCCTGTAAACGACAACACTTTTACTTATTTTACACATGCAGATTACAGTGGGGTAACGTGCAATGTATATTATTTTGCTAAAGGGAAAATTATCATAGTATTTATAACCTTAGAAATGAATTTTTGTATAGAGTATATAGTTAGAAATCAAATAAAGAACTGTAGTGCTTTCCAGACTTGCCCCGAGGTGTTAAAATAGATTCTGTAATGAGCTCTGCCTCCATCACCTAAAGTGTAGCTCAGAGATTTAGATGCATTCATGCACCTTGTTAACCAGACAAGCGGCAACGCAAGCAATAGAGCCAAATTCAGCAAAGTAGAAGTCATTGAGCACAACAGCGCTTTATGTCTAACCTACAGAATAATCAAAACCGTATTTACCTGCAGATTACTTATATCTGTCAAAGCTGATGTTAGAATAGTGATCAGATTAGAGTTAGATTGATTAGAGTTGCATAAAATGTGCATTTATTGTACAATCATAATCCTAAACTCTGTATAAGATGATAATGGGTAGAGACAACTAACGGGGGAAGTGCTAATACTGACAACGGGTAAATGACGATCAGTAGATAACACAACTGTCTCTGATGGTTCGTTGACTTATATTTTGAATTATACTTGTTTTCACAAAGAGAAAAATTCGTTTTGAATTTTTTTGTCCTTCCAAAATGAGGTAATAGACATTTTTTAGTATTGTGTTTTCATTCTGAAATGAAGTTGTATGTGTTTGTGTTTTTGTTTGTTTGTTTTTTATAGTGAGTTTGATTATTTATATACAAAAATTGCAAAGGACTGACTGGAGCTTTAGTTCTACAAAAAAAACGTCTGGAAGCAGCTGGTCTGGATGGAGGACCCAGTGATTGGTGGGCAAAACCTTTTTTTCAGCAGACTTTATGATGTGCTCCAAATCCTGGAATTTTCTTAAAAGCTTTTTTTTCCTGTTGTTTGATTATGGGAACACTCAGAGAACTGAGGTTATGTAACCTCGAGCGCATTAGTTACACGTTCTCAGCTCACTCTGAGAAACTGTGTTAAAGATCTTAACCTACACTCTGCCTTCAGGTCAAAATTAACTTCATCTTTCCTCATGTCTGCTAACCTTTCCCATGTGTGCGTCAGATTTGTTAACATGACATGAAGAATGTCTTCAAATGCTTTAAAAGTCCTTTGAATGGCTCTCAAAGCCCAAATGCACTAAAACTGACTTCTGACGCAATATTATTAAGAGTAAAAAATTCTTTATTGTTACAAAATTTGTAAGCCACCTAAATAAGCAACAATCAGTCCTGTGAGTTTCATGCATTAATGGTGGTTCCTAAATAATAAAATCTAAAATTGTGCAGCTTTTTGAAAATTAACAGTCGGGAAATTCTTGAAATGATAGGAGTGAAATCGTCTGTATAAGTCAGGCCACATCCGTTGTGTTTCTGGCTTTAATTGCTTGAGTCCAGATCCTGTCAACATTGTGATGCTTTGTCTGAAGAGTTAGCCATGTGTAGCATTATCAGCCATTATAGATTTATGTATTGCAAACATTGTACAGTGAGTGTGGTGTAGACATGTGTGACACAAAGTATATTTTATATATTCTGTCGTGACTGCGTGAATTCCTGTAGTTTCTTGAAAAAAGCTATTTTCACTCATGCTGCACATTGAGGATATATTTATTTATTTATGAATTTATTGTATTAATTATTTTTTTGGATACACTGTAAGAATATTTGTCTTGACAAGATTTCTTTTAATGATACCTGCCTCATTTAAAGGATGAAAATATGTAACTTTGCTGACCTGTTTCACTTGACCCATAAGACTCATTCAATGCGATATGAAGAGACTTATTAAGATGACTATTTCTTGCAGTGAGGGGATTGTTTATGGAGTCATGGCTTTGTTGTGTATTGCTGTATTTGTGGGTGATGTACTGTGCTTACACTGAGGGAGGTGTGTGGTACACTCCTCCTCACTGGTAGTGTTCAGTGTTGTGTTTAGTCTCTCAAGCTTCTTTCACCCACACAGCTTCTTCAATGGCACTAACACTGAACTTCAGCAAACCTGAGTCTGATATGGATTTGAAATTCTTTCTATTACACAGGGTTAGGGTTAGGATTAGGGTTAACCCTAACCCTAACCCTAACCCTGTCGACTTTGCCTTTTGTGATATGACATACCTCCAAGATTTGAGTTCATCACTATCACTTTTCTCTGCATTGAGGTCTTATGGGGTTAAAGTTGAGAAACAAATGGAGCAATATGTTTAAAGTGGAGTTTAAGAAAGCTTACATGTTGCTTTAGATGTGGAAAGGTTTGATTTTGGTGTGTCACCTCCAAGACAATGCTGTAACAAATATTCCTGTTAATATTTGCCAGCATGAAACTGTTATTTTACAGTGTTTCTACTGTAATCTACAACAACAGTTTGCTGCTGTAAAAATATTACAGTACTGTGCTGTATCTAATATACAACATTTCCGGTATTTTTACAGCTAGTTTGTATACTTAGAACTTGTTTCCTCTGATTCAAATTATTCAAACTGTTAAAGTTGATAAAACTTCAACTTGATAAAACTTCTTCAACAGGGCTTTAAAACTCAAATGGTTTGGGGTACTTCAACCCTGATTCAACCCTCTATTTGACTGCAGTGCATCCCAAATGTATTTGAAAGGATTTAAAACAAATATATGGACCCAGGCTCACACTGCTTCTAATAGCTACTTTATGCACAAGTACGAACCCAAAACCCTCAAAACCTTCCACTTACTGTACAAAGACAGTATAATTACTAAATTGTAAATATGTATTTTTTAAAAGAGTACTATTTATATGTTGACTTTGGCCATCATATGTGTGTTTAGTTCCTTTTTAATTTGGGGTGCACATTGTCATTATCTCTCACTCTGCTTCTTTAGCTCTTAACATCCACCAGATAACTGGCAGTCATGTTAGGCTGCAGTTCTTCTGTTTCCTTTTTGGGTATGCCAGTAAGCAAAAATGCCCCAAAATGTGGTGGATATTAACCCAGCCCGAATCATTTACAGATCGCCTGAGACCTGGTGGATGTTAACTGGTTAAATAGTACCCTAGCACATCGTACACAATCCTGTGAATAAGAGTCAAACCCTGACTAACACTGCTGTCTCTGCTCCTTATTTTCCATCTGCTGTACGTGCCTGGTCACATTACGCTCAGAGGTGTTTAGCATTGTTCAGTTTGGTCAGGGTTTTAGCAGCTATATTGTTGCACTTAAAAATGTCACACTAAACTGTCCAAATTTTAGTTTTTTAAACCAGCAGCTCTGGTGATAATCATGCAGTGTCACAGATTTGAATCTATCACCAAGGAACACGTCTCCACAGTTCACTTTGGCTGCTGTGATCTTTGTTCTGTCTGTGTTTCTGATGTCAGTTTGGTCCTAACTTGTGTGTTGTTGCCGTGTAAATAGATGTTTGGGTGTCATGTACTGTAATTCAACTGTTTGTGCCTCTCTGTTATTAAATGTGTGTCTTTGTGAGAAAGCTTCCCTTTGCTTCCAGTGTGTTAGAAGGCACTCCCTGGTTTACTCAGTAACATTAAACGAGGTTCATCTGAAACTTGAAGGCCACGTAGTGGTTAGTTAATGTTACATCTGTAGTTTGTATGCTCAAAATTAAAGTGAGGTGTAGTGAATGCAGTGCAGTGATTGGGTGTAATTTTAGACACATGTATGCATTGTCTTTCAGTGACAGCCAAAAACTAAACCAAGTGAAATTTATGATATGTTTTGATGGAAATAAACCAAGCAGGTGATTTAGTTTGATTATAAACCATATTTTTAACATTTCTTTGTGCAACAACAGTGATGCACCCCAGCTGTTTTTGTTTGTACTGTACAAACCAGTTAAAATGTTGTTAAATAAAATATTCATCATGTAACTACAGATGGTGTGACCATCTTTTTTTCAGCACTCATTAAGTTTTGTTAAGCCAGAGTTTGTTTTTAATAATTTAAAAAGTAATAAAAAGTAAGTAAACCCCATATTTCAATAACTGGGAGATTCACTTTTAGCAGCAATAACTTGAATTAACTGTTTTCTGCATGACTTTATCAGTCTCTCACATCGTTGTGGATGAATTCTGGCCCACTCATCTTTACAACATTGCTTAAGTTCATTGAGGTTTGTGGACATTTGTTTATGCACAGCTTTCTTAAGGTGCTGCTGTCGTATTTTGTTTCATTTTGTGTAACTCGTGAATTGTTTTGTGAAGATGTCTGTATTGTAAATGGAGTAAGTATGTTAATTACTGTGCAGGTTCCTGGCTGCGATTGGTGTGGCAACATTATAGCTTACAGATGACTGTTCCAGTCTGAGGACCACGCCCTGTATCAGGAACCAGGATGGTCACCATCTGGAAAGGATCATTTGCTTCCCTTTTCATTCAACCAGCCCCACCAGTGATTATTGAGACTTGTAGTTCTGTATCTAGGAGGAGAAATGGAGTAAGTAGAGGTGAGCTGCCATTTGTTTTCTATAACTGTTTTCTCCTGTTTTGATAGACTGGGGAGGTAAGCCCATGTTTTTTGGTTTATTTTCAAGCATGTCATCTGTATCTCAGTTGGTGTTCATGCATAGTTCTGTTCTATAAAATTGAATCTGTGAATCTGCTGAATAATAAATACAACACTGGTTTCACACAGAGAAGTTACTTCTGTGGCCTTTTGGTTCTTGGGGCTGTGGGTGCCTTTTTCATGTCATGTCCTGGCCCTAGATGGGATGTAATATTTCTTTTTCAGAACTGTACATATATGCACTTTTTACTGATAGTACATCATTTCAAGATTTGTGCCAAATTATTCGGCCCTCGACTATGGGTGCCCTTACGCTTTGAAAACCACTATCACAGCGTATGACAGTGATCATAAAGAAAATGTCCTGCAAAATTTATGCAAGGGAACCGTGATCTCCAGTGAATGATTACGTGGGATTAAATAATCGCATCACATGAATATTCAATAAAATATATTTATTAGGGAAATTTAAATGTTTTACAAATCAAAAACAGTTTACCTGACAGAACAAACCTGTTCAAAAATGTTACTGGTGTGGATCTGATTTAAGTAACAAACATGCAAATAAGCATGTGTTACAAACTGACACCGGTGACTTTTTTTTATTTAAAAAAAAAGCTTCTTGTTTTTTTGTAGCTTTACCCATTTCTCCACCCCTTTTCACTGATTTTGACAATCTTCCTCTTCAAAAACTCAAATTGTAATTTAAATGAAGAAAAAAAAAATATCCTAAACACAACAATGTGGAAACATCACGTATTAACCTCCTTCCTATCAAAAATACCGAGTATTAAAAATGATGCTACTTATACTACTGTCCAGTCATGCTATGAACTGTTTTAAGGGTTATCTCTGTTGCATTTGTGTGTTATGTAAGCCGATAAGTACATTTCAGAAACATTAAAGTGGACCTTTCAGTTTTTCTTTATATCTCCTCTTCCAGTCATGCACATTCATATTAAACATGGCCGGAGTTTCAAATAATGAGGTCAGTGTGTCTAAAAGTAATCCCTTCAGATTGCTCTAAACACTTAACTTCAGACGTTTTTTTCTACTTTTGTATCTGTATGATGGTATAGAGAGGGGATATCCCTAATATGGTCATCTCAGACACATAAGCTACACCCACCTGCTGTCCAAACCGTCTGTTTGCCAGGGTCAGCCAATCAGAAGAAAGGTAGGGGAAGGAAGCTGAAACACCTTGTGTCAGATGAATGGAGGGGCTGCACCAATACATAGTACTGGATGAATAAGTATCATTTTGAACAGTGAAATATGCAAACGCTACTGTAGAATCCAGTAAAACATAGAGAGTTTGAAATTATGTTAGGCACTGGAAATCGGTCTTGCTCTTGATCTCAAAGCTCTGGGGGGTAAAGTGAGCCCCTCTCCCCCGTCCTGCTCCGTCATCGTACAGCGCCGGAAAGGGCCGAGCAGAAAAAAGGAGGCGTTTCCACACATCAGCTGCAAATTTATGCAGAACAGTAAAATCAGTGCTGCTACTGCTGCTGCTTCGAGCGTCCTGCACAGAGAAGAAGGAGACGGAAAAAAAGCAGCAGCACCGGGCACCACGCTAACAAAAAGCCCGGTAGATCGTTGCATCGCTCGGTGTCGCTCTGCAGCGGGCAGCCGGTGCAGGAGGAGCCGGACAAACCCGGACCGGTGACGGTAAGGACGGGGCGAGAGCCGCGTTAACGAGCCAGACAGCAGCGGCGGTGGCGGTGGCGGGGGGGCTAGGAGGAGCAGCCTCCGGTGGATCCAGTGTTAACTGGTCTGAAACATGGAGGATGGCTAGCTAATGTTAGCGCTGTGTGAGCTGCTCAGGTGGTTGCTTTTGAGCTGGTGGAGGCTGAAGACGGAGGCAGAGTGTAGGTACTGGGACAGGATGGTTTGAGCACGAGGAGGAGGAGCAGTGATAAAGAAAGCTGCAAGAATAAAAAAAAAAGATTGTGAACAACTGGTCTGAATAGGTCCTGTAAGGTGGTAAAGTAATGCAGAAAGGCTTTCTGAGCGATGCTTTTGTAAATGTTTCTCAAGCAGGAGCCTTTGTACTAGAGCACATTATCCCTTTTTTATTCCAGTGCAGATTTAATGCAGAAATACCACAGAAAATGAATGCTTTATATTTACTTCTTTCCTAGACCTGATTAAAATGATAGATTCTTGCAAAGAGGAAATAAATGTGCATTTTTAAGTTACATTTAACAGTTAATTAATGTCTTTACGACTCCCATCTTCATGCCTACACACAAATCAGGCTTTTTCCTGCATCTCCAGACCTGCAAAACAATAAAAAAATAAAGGATAATAAAATAATTATATGTAAGTATTAATTTACACAAGCATCAAATACACTTTTGTTTATCAAATAGCCACAGATAACAAGAAAATAAACAAAATTCTGTTAAGTTTATGTGCATAGTCACCACTCCACCCCAGGGTACATATGCTACAGCAAATATGGAGTTTATTTATCTAAAATATTTGTATTTTGTTAAAGTTTTCTTGCTTTTATTTACAGATTAGAGTGTAAAAAAAAAAGCCATGTATTGACAATAAAGGTGATGACATCAATCTTGTCAAAAATGCACGTGTAATATCATAAATAATTGTAATTGTTCCATTTTGGATGCTTTTGTACCGTTATGGTTACAGACTCTCTTTCCACCTCCATGCTCTTGCGTTTTGAGTTTAGTGGATTTGCCAAAATTGACCACACACACTAAACAAGAATAGATTTGATTGATAGCTTTCTTTTGCAATTTTTCCCCTCCTTTGATATAGATATAGCAGTAATATTATCATTTTTGTTTTTTTACCACAACAATCGTGAAATGAAAATCTGATATTGTGATAGCCCTACTTACATTTATTTGGCAAATCTGTAAACATCTGACAGATGGTTTCATCAATATTTTGTTGTGCAATTTAGAGGTTTTTTATAGTCTTCCTGTCTGCAGATGCATGTTGCATGTGGTTAGTGTTCGGGGGTTAAAATTTAATCTGCAGCTACTCACTGTGTCCACAGCTTGTAAAACACAAGAATGTGGTGGCTTGGTTGAAAGAGATGAGATTTCAAAGAAAATGGAGGAAAAGAAATGAATACATGCACATTGTTTTAGTTGTGAAAAGCTTCTCCTTCTCCATGTGCTATGTGGTTTTCATGCATTTTTAGAGGGGACTACTTATTGTTTCTAACTGCATGTTCTTGGACTCCACGAGAGCAGCTTTTCAAAAATGATCCCTATTGATCTTATACTGGACTGTGGCGAAGCCACTCAGTTCATTGACTGCCTGAAACAAGACCCTTTAGTTTCCTTCCCTCTACCTTTAGGGCAACTTTCTACTGATTGGCTGCCCCTCGTAAATAGAAGGTTTGAACAGCAGGTTGGTGGAGCTTCTGTGTGACTGAGATATCCACTTCTTTGGATATCCTACAGATCCAAGAGCGGGAAAAAAAACTGTCTGAAAGTGGTTATTTAGAAGTCTTTAGGCTGAACTCACAGGGAGCTTTTGCATAACCTGACCTCATTATTTGAAACTTTGGTCATCTTTTATATGCGCATCCACCATCGTTACAGTATGTGTGTGACAGAAAAAAGGAAAAGCTTAATAGGTTGTCTTTAAAGGTGTAAATTGGTTAGTGCTCCACCATGGAGCTTCATGTCCATCTCCATCGCGGCTATAGAAAAATACAGTTGTCTGTAAGACCCTTAGTTGTTGTGATTTTCTGCTATAAAGAAAAGAAAAAATGTTAAAATACTGAAAGTGTTAAAAATAACCAGGAGCAGAACTACATCATCAGTCATCCACTCGGTAAAAAGTGTTTCACAGCATCTCAACTCTGTGAGGTCTGCTGTTTGTCAGGAACAGTGACAGCTGTGGGGTTTTTTTCTGTCTCCATCGGACTCTCGCAGAGAGAGAAAGTGGTGTTTGTTTTATCCTCTGTTTGACTGACGGACGCCTCATCTGTCTCCTCAGCAGCCATGGAGACAGACGGAGAGCAGAACCAGCAGGGGGCCTCGACCAATGGAAGCGCTGCGTCTGGGACGAGCTCCCGCCCCTCTCCCATGAATTCCATGTCTCTGTATGAAAGGCAGGCTGTCCAGGTAGGCGTGAGTGTTTGTACCTGTGTAGCTATATTTGTGAGGACTAAATTGATTTTCAGTGCCTGACAATGAGTCCTTTTTAAAGGATTGTTTCACAGCTGCCTTTAGGATTCAGGTTAGAATAACTTTTAAGTTAAGATCAATTTCATTAACAGTAACTTATACTAATCTAGTCCTTGCATGTAACATTAAAAAAAATACAAATAAGTAAAATGACCGTTACACATAAAATATGTGTTTGTTTTTATTGGATTTCCGCATTCATCCTTCTCAGTAAGCTGCTAAGCATGCCAGGATTTTTATGTGTGCTCATCTTTCCAAAGGGGAAAAAAGGCATTGTGCTAAAGATCGTCGTGCACTTTGAAATGCTTTACAATTTTTGTTTTACTCAGCAGGAAACAAGTTTACTTGTTTGTTAATGGGAAAAAAATGAGACATCCCTGATAGAAACTGGTGCTCATGCTCATTTTTAGTGTTCCTGTTTTTAAATGAAAAAAAAACAAAACAATTGTCACCAAAGTAAGAAATGATCATATTCTTCATAGAGTGGCTTTTAGTGACCCTTGCCATCTTTAATGTCTTTCTGTAGGTATGCTTGCACCATACCTTGAGGGTGATAGTCCAGCTGCAGGGTGCATTGTTCTGCTTGCAAGTTGTTATTGTTGGGCTAAAAGTAGGTTGCATGCCTGGGGATTCGATTGCACATATACAGGTCTAGACTTTAAAAAATGGGACTCGCGGGAGCTTTTGGCTCTTCACATTGTTTAAAACTGATTTCAGATATATTGTGAGACTCTTAAAATTGCTCCCAGTTGTTATTCTTGTAGCAAAACTTTCATGATGATGTAGGAGGAGCCAGTATAATGCTACCAGTAAACAAAATTGTAATAAAAATTAATATAAAATGATGTTAACTCTTTCCATTTTCATGTCCAAATTGTGCCTTTGGCTGCAGTGCAAACGTGGGCTGTTTGTGTGTAAGGGAGGAAGAAAAGTGGGTAGCTCATTTGTCTTTATAATTTCTGATTTATGTGTTAGCTGATGGACAGAAACTGATGAAGAGTGATTGAATCAGGGGGGCGAAGAAAAAGGACTGAGTCGTGCTGGGTGTGATGGAGGCTCAGTGTTATTTTCTCAGGCTTTTGTCACCCTGCACGGCCATCTGTCTTTGTCACCCAGCACACACTAATCCAGCCCGCCGTGCTCGCTTTCATCCCCCGACTTATTACTGTACGAGCCTCTGCTCATACATCAGGCAGCTGGCAGGAGGGTTCTGCAGCTTCGCTCCCTCTCTCTGCTCTTCCTGCACTCGTTTCTCTGTCTGCTCTACTCTTCTCAATTTTCTCTGCACTTCCTTTTCCGTCCTAAATTTCTCCCATCCATCCTTTCTTTCATGTCTCCTTCTGACTCTTTGCTGTCATCTTTTCCATCTCCATTTCATAGCACTTTACTTCCTTCGTGCTCCACTTCTTCTTGCTTCCTTTCTCCTCTTTTCCTTTAATCTCTTTCTCCAAATTCTGTGCCTCCTTCAGTTTTCATTTTTACTCCTCTGCTCCTTCCTCCAGGCCCTGCAGGCATTACAGAGGCAGCCTAATGCTGCTCAGTACTTCCAGCAGCTGATGCTGCAGCAGCAGATCAACAACGCTGCCCAGCTGCAGAACCTGGCTGCTGTGCAACAGGTAAAGGTGTGTGCAAATTAATTTGCAAATTTCACTCTCTTTGATGTAAAGGAACTTATTAACATCCTGCAACTATTTTCCCAAAATTTTGCAAAGCACAAAGAAAAACTGTCAGGAAAAAAGACAACAATGCATGATGACACTACAGGAGTTTTGTAAGAAGATAAAATGATTGCATCTGTGTCACCTACTTGCATGCAATAATAAACTCAGATGAAAACCACAAGAAAAAGATGGGAAGGCCACGTGTACATTCAATGCTGGACAGCTGTGGGTTGTAAAACATGGAGGCTTTGTGGCCAAAACAAAGCTGAGCATATTTTTCATCAACCACACGACAGCCTCTGTAAACATCTCAGTTTTCATTTTTTTTGGAGTTTACTGAAACCTTAAGCTTTTCTTTCCTCTTTTTCTTCCTGTTCTTCTTTATATTTCTCTTCCCTTTCTTCTTTTTTAGGCCACTCTGGCTGCCAGTCGTCAGTCAAGCCCCTCCAGCAGTAGCGCTTCTCAGACTACCAGCACAACCGCAGTACGTAATCAAACAAAAACGATTGCTCTTTTATTTTTAAGCCAGAAAATCAGTACCACTGTGTGTTCTCGCAATTCAGCCACCTTTTTAAGTAAACAACCAAAAAACAATTGCACGAGATGCACGTATTAAAGACGCACATTACTATTCTTCAGGTCAATGTAACATCTGGATCAGGGTCTACAACCAGCAGCCGTCCGATGGGTGCCTCAGCAACATCCACAATCAGCCAATCAGTGCTGCTGAGTGGGACGGCCGGAGGGCAGGGGCAGATGTACCTGAGAGTGAGTTTAATCAGACGGTTTATGTCTGGCAGCTCAGTTTTGTGCATTTTAATGGCTTTAATGTCTTTTCATCCTGCAGGTGAACCGCTCCCTTAGGACGCCTATCCCCTCCCAGCTCATCTTCATGCCCAGCAGCACTGCAACTACTGCCGTGGCAACTGTTGCCCAGCAGCCACAGGCTCAGCAACAGCAGCAGGAAGTGCCTCCAACTTCCTCGTCCAGCAGCCAATCAGATAACGACCAGGTGTGTAGAAGTAATGTTTTAATGGCTTGAAGAGACATCCTTGCTTTTCTCAGCAACAAAGCAATGGATAGCTGTTTTCACACAAATGTTTGCTCTGTGCTTCCACCTCTAGGTGCAGAATCTAGCCATGCGAGGTGTGTCGGGTCCCAAAGGTGTGGGTGTTAAGACTGAAGCCCCAGAGAGAAGTGACTCAGGTAGGGCAGAAAGAAGAGGAAGCCTGCTAATGAAAATGAAAACCTCTAAATTATCTTTGTGATCTTTTGAAAGCTGAATATGATGATGGATCCGGTCGTTGATTTGGCAAAAAGTGCAAAAGCCTACATTTAATTTGGACTTGTTCAGTTTTACTTTTGAATTTCCACCAATATTATTATAACAGTGATTCAGGTTTAAATACTTGCATAAGTAACAAAGGAGTTGCTTGTATTGACAGACTAATAGTAAATTATAGCGTGACACTACACTTTCTGTCCACAATTGATTCTATAATCTAAAAGTAGAGCGTAGCGTTAGAGGCAGCCCACAATCCTTGTATATTAGCTGATTTTAATGGTAGGTTGCTCACAACAGCTGAAGTCTCATACAGGACAAGCTGTTTAAGCTGTTTTAGTCTGCCTCCATTTGCTGCTGCTCTGCAAGCCACTGTGCAGCCCACCTCCACCCGAGCTCCTATTTTTCATGCTGTTTCTGTCTTAATGTCACGCCTGTTGTCCTTGATGCCTCAACCTTTCTGAGTATGAAGGACGATACCAAATCTAAATGACTTCAGATGGAATAACAATCCTTTTTTGACTAAAGTGTTCCTGACTGAATTTTATTATTTTCATTCAGCATCAATAGATATTCAACTTAAATTTTATCTGGTGTTTCTGTGGAGAATCTATAAGAATAGTTTTGTTTCTACAAACTATGCCCACCAACCGTATCACTGTACAGAGTAAAGCTTGGATTTACCTGTGACAAGAAGCTTGTGATAAAGACAGAATGTTCGGGGCGTTTCGCTTCAGCCGAGTTGTTATGCTAGTTGGAGTGCCGTTCAATGGATAAGGTCAAGTCAGAAGAAAACTGGGGTGAACTGTCCCTTTTTAAATGTGATAAGTCCCTAAACCATGTTTTTTCTTTTTCCAGCTGCTTACTCCCTGGTCCAGCCCTCTCACCAATCAACCCCTCAGTCCCCTACTAAACCGAGCCAGCCTCAGCCCCAACCACCCCACATCAAAATCCCTACTTACCCCCAGCCTACTAACCTCAAAGCCCACCACACCTCTTCCTCCGGCGCCTCGTCTTCCTCCTCATCCTCCATCCCTCTCTCCCAGCTCTTACTTCACGGTACTCGAACCCTGACCACAGGAACCACAGCTCCCACAGCAGCACATACTCTGGTCCTGACATCCAATGCGACATCTCAGCCCCACGGCTACCCAGTTGGCACAGCGACCATCAAACCAGCGGTGAACGCTCAGACTCTGGTGGTGCAGCCTCTGCAGAAAACCTCACTCGGTGCTGAGAAATCAGGCCATGGAAACGGACCCATCCCCATCCAACCTAAAACTTTACAGGGGCTCCGCCTGCCCCTCCAGCTGCCTTCTAGGAACCCCCCTCCCATCCTGCCCGCCCCACCGCCTGCCAGCAGCTCTGCCCAGCCACCCCACACGCCTCATATCCCAGTCCAGATAGTGGGGGCCCGGCAGAGCACACTTGGAAACGCCCAAGCTCTCGCTCTGGCCCGCGGTAGCTGCAGCCAAGATGGAGCTGCTGTCCTCAGTAGCTCATCCAGTCTGCTCACCATGGTGGCATCCATCGCTTCCAGGGAGGGTGGGGTCGTGGGCCGTGGGGTGGGGCTAAAGACACTTCAGTCACCCCAGGAGGCTCCTCCCTTGGCTCAGGTGTCCCAGGTGCATCCACAGGCCAATCAAAGCTCCGGACAGAGTCAGAACGGACAGCTGGCTTCGAGCCCCGCCACCTCCCAGTCCTCCACTGTTTCATCTCCTCCCCCCTCGCTGTCTCGCTCCTCCCTCTCTCTCCCTCTGGTGACTGAAGAGCAGAGAGGAGCATCGGCTGTTGTGACCACCAATGGAGACTCATCAGGAGGTCCGACGCCACAGGTCAGCTGAAGCGGGATTTAAACGATTCTTGTGAATGAGATTTCTTTATGGGTTGTTTTTTATTTTTTACCCAAATAAGTTTCTACATGTGTTACAGATGGTGATTTTTGGGTTCTAGCACTAAAACAAACATGCTACCCCGCCTTAACTGCTCCTTACTTGTGTAAATATTACATCCTGCAATCACTCTGAGTGTCTGTCTGTATCTGTTGACACTTTTTGTTTAGAGTAAACAGATGACTGGCTCTCTAAAAAGAAAATCGGACTCTAATTCAGCCAACGACGAAGATGGCCCCTCCCCTCCACGGCTCCAGCCAGTCAGAGATCATACCTCGGCCCTCCCAGCCAATCCTGTGGATGCAGGTAATAACACAGAAATATATCTCTGTAAATTACTGTCAACACACACCCAGTGAAAAACAGTATTTATCCTCCTCTCCACCTCTCCAGGCTCTGCTGCTGCTCCTCCTCCTCCTCCAGCCTCCTCCCCTTCCCCAGTGCTGCTGGTGTCTCGTGGGGCTTGTGGTCAGGGTGAGAGAGCTCCGCCGCCTCAAGCTGTGGTTAAACCGCAGGTTCTTACACACCTCATAGAGGGCTTTGTGATCCAGGAAGGGGCGGAGCCTTTCCCTGTGAGTATACAGGATTTGTAGTTTCTTTTTCATGCAGGAAACTGGTGTAGCTGGTGTGTTGGTTGCTAAGATTTTTTTTAAACTGCCTTTGTGTTTGACTGACAGGTGTGTGGTCCAGTAAAGGACTCGGCAGGTGAAGATTTGACTAATGACAGTCCAGACACTAACCCATTGGAGACTGTTACTACAGCAACAGGTAACAGCCAAACTGCTTAGAAAGCACTGCTGCTTTCAAGACATGTTTAAGGGTTGAAATCGGAATTGTAAATATCTACTATAAGGTTTCTGAGGTAAAGTTATCTCTATATGAGCAACAGTATTTAAAATCTTGAAAGTGCACACCAAAGTGTGATTTTTATAAATACTGCTTGAAATCTCTTTAAACAACTGTGCATTAGACATGGTACATGCTCTTTTTCCCTCTGGCCTTTAGTGTTATTTATGTATTTGGTGTAAGTAGCCCAGTTTTCTAACTAGTTTGACTTTTTATCAAATTATTATGATCACGTGCCTCTTATCATGGGTAGATGCATGCTTTTGTAAGCGTCCCTTTGATACAGTTGGCAGGTGTAGTTTGGTAGAAAGAGTTTTTCTTTTTGTTTTGTTTTTTTTTTTTTTTTTTTTTAAAGTTTTTTTTTTTTTTGTTTTTTTTTTTTTTTTTTTTTTTTTTTTTTTTTTTTTTTTTTTTTTTTTTCAAAC
>VUQS01016310.1:3102-23379 GCA_015108495.1 Heterochromis multidens | reverse complement strand
CCCAAATTTTAGGTTTCTTATATTAATTATGTAATCCCAGTTTTTATCTACAGTAGACCTCGTGTTGTAATGTTGGTGCTTGTTTTTATCTATTATGATTCCGATTATGATTTCTGGGTTATTCAGTATAGTTAGTTCGTTAGTTATCAATTTTCAAGTTACCCATTGGTCTTATCATTTCCCGCCTTTTCTGGTGGGTTTACTTGGAAATCACAAAAATTTCCTGCACATCTCCTTTGCCTCTTGTGGGGGGTTTACCCATTTAGATGGTTTGTCGTTCTCACTTGTCCGTTGTTTTTCACTTTCTCCCATGCAAATCCTGAGGAATAGGTATTCCTTCCATTTTTATTTTTGATTCTTTCCTTGTTATCCTGGAGTCCTGGAGAACATCCCAGGGACTCCAGTTAACACTTCTGCTCACTGAAGCACAGCATCTGGTTTCAGCATGCTTTAACTTCAGGATCATGAGCTCTTTTGGTGTCTGAAAAAACAGGTGGGTGTATAAAATTGTGTTTCACTTGTGAAAACCAAACTGTGGTAATGCTAGAAAAGGAGAGAATCATATGAAGTTTTAACTTCTTTTTGCTATGGACTGTGATGGAAATTTTTAAGATTCTGTCTGGTTTTTATTGTATTAAGCTGACTTGGCTGAATGGAAGTATCCATAATATCATGTTTTGTCTCCATATAATCTTTTAATACAAGATATACTCAACTGTACAAGTTATCTTTTGCATGGAATGTTCTGACTATAATCTGTGACCATGGCGGGTAGATAATAGGTTTCTATAAATGATTCAGTGCTTGTTATTCTAATTTGTCAAAAGCCATGCACACTGCTGTTGCACTCTGTATTGTTGTTTGACGCCTTTGCAAAGGCAAATTAAAACCTCACAAAGACAACCTGTTTGTGTGTAAATCGATTTATTTCAGATTTACATAACAGGAACCACCATAACCTGACAATAAATATAACACCCAGGTTTAACCTAAAACATTTGGTGAAGTGTTGACATTTAAAAAGGCAGAACTGGAAACTACCTTTGGGGATTTTTCTAATCTTGTTTCGGTTTGATGTGAAATGTGCAGTATGTTTTGACTAAGCTCCATATACAAAACCACCAAAACCTTACAAATGCGCACTATATCTGGGTTTTGCTATGGAAACTGTTTTGATTGCTCCTTAAAATTTTAAGATTTTGATAAAAAGTAAAGAAAAGGAAATGAAAATAGAAAAAATGAATATAGAAAGCCTGCAAAATACATATTTTGCAAGCTCAAACACTAATGTAAACATTTTTGTTTTTTAACTACTATATTCATGTAACAGAGGTGGTTTGTTCCACCCCCTCACAGGGCAATGTGTAACATAGAAGTGTTTGACAAGCTGGCAAAGCTCAAAGTTATATGGATGAATTTCTCTAAACAACCACAGCTGTGGTTAAACCCAACACCATACTTAGCAGGCAGCTTAATTTGAAAATATACAGCATATTATATACACACACATTTTAAAAATGTCATTAAAAATAGTTTTTTGAGTGATAGGGTGAATATGTTATGCTTAATAAAGATGACTTTGTAATAAAAATACCCACATTTGTTCTGAAACAACATTCCAAACTCACCAGCATTTCAATGAGTCGTCTTCACTCTAACAGCACGTCAAGGAACAGCACAGTGTTTTACATAATGGGGTGGAAATTATGCATGCACATAAATCCTGCTATTTTAGACAAATATTTATTTTTAAAATGTGATTAGTAAATTTTTCCATGAAAGAAAAAACATTTATGTTGCTACAAACAAACAAAGGTCAGAGATTTACACAATCAATTTTATACCAATTTTACCACAAACAAATGTAAGAAAGGATCAGAGTGGACATGGGAAAATTACTTACCATTATTTATTTATTTTTTATCTTATTTTAGTACTTTTTCAACTTCAATTTGTTTCACCTAATGTTTTTAAGTAGGCTACTGTACATTCTGTATCACTGTTTTTTGCATCATGACACCAAGACAAATTCCTTGTTTCTGTACGAATTTGGGCAATAAACCTAATTCTGATTCTGATTTGAGTCTAAGGTAACTGAAAACAGTATTGGTAGACTTATACTGCTGCAGTTTTTCAAATTAAATGTTTAGGACCCAAACTTGACAAGTTCAGCAGTATACCAAAAGGATATTGCAATTAAACAATTTAAAAAATCTCCCTCCACAGTAGTCTGTGGTAATTCATAAAATAATTCTTCATGAGGCACTGTGAGTTTGTTGTTCTTATGGATCATTGATTATCTTTCAGTCAGTGTTAGTGAAGACGGGTGTCTTAAACTAAAACATTGTATCAGATAATCTTGGAGGCATTTTCTCTTGAAATGTGAGTAATATATCAGTGATGATGCAGCATCACTTCAGGCTTCAACACACACTCATCACTGAGCATGACACACACTGATAACTGCCGTTTAGCTTACTTTATAGATTTATAGGATTTATAGTCGTCACTGCCTAAACTGCTGCATTAGTCACACATACGACAGTGAACCATGTGATGATGTTTTGTTGGTTTGTCAGTTGGTCCACTACTTTCATCCAAACTGAAGTAACTTAACCACTAGATGGAAAGGCATTAAATATTTGCTGGCATACATAGTGATCTCCTGAATCTAGATCCACATATTGAGGTTCTACTGCATGTTCTTCAGAGTGAAAACTACAATTTCATGTTGTTTGCTGCAGATATTCAGGTACCCTCTTCAGCATGAATTCCACTGTTTTACTTTATCAGTGACACTAATTCACTGACTTATGGCTCATTACCAATGCATAGTGTACATGAAAATACTAAAGTTCAGTATGAGTATGAGTATGCTATGTGGATGTTAAATGCATACTTATAACTTGATCTTATAAGGAAAGTACTAAAGTGCAAGACAGGAAGCTGTAATAGAAATGTCAGTATTAAAGAAATAATGTAATTGAATAATTACTTAATGTATAAAATTATATATATAAATAATAATAATGTAATTGTTGATATTGTATTTGTTGTTAATGTTCTGTTATAAGGTGATTTTTAATATTCTTATCATCTTATATGAAATTTCAATGACATCTGTATGAGAGGAGCTTGTCTGTTTGTTTTTTAATGTAGATTATATGTGTGTATGAATGTACATGATGGGGATATGACAATATAAATTTTTTTAAAAATTAAACAAAGACATAGCACTATACTGAGGTTAAAATGTAAAAGTAGTTTATCACCAAATACATAAATAACTTGATATTAATTTTTATTTTGAATGAATTTACAAATGTTGACAGACTAATATGCTAAGTGGTGAACATGGTAAATGTACCTGTTAAACATATTCTATTATGCAGGTATTATACAGCTATGAACTTCTGTGCCAACTGTTACAGCAATAAATAAATAAAGAAATATTGGTTGGAATACATTGTGGATAGGTATTTTGTTCACCCAAAGTGGGTAAATTAGAATAGAGTAAGTGATTTGGAAATAATAAGCATTAATAGTTAATGATAACATTATATAAAACCATCAGGAGAGTTAAATATTAGGTGAAACAAATGCTTTTAAAGCAAATACTGGGTCTGTTTTCCATTCTGATGTTAGTGTACGTGGTCTCTCAATCTTAGTCTTAATCTGGCCAAACACTTCTAGTCACAAATGACAGTTGCACATGATTTTTTATTACCACTAGATGTCACTAATCACAAGATTTTGTAAAATGAAAGCTGCAACACACAGAAGACGGAGTGGAGAAGTCCTGGAAAATGTCTCTCTTTCTTGGCAGGCCTCTCTTTTCCTCTTTTAGAGACTGTAAGAAAGGTACTTTAGGAAAATTAGGACATTCTGTTACATCAGCAACATGCAAAACAGATAAAAAACACACACAGAAATAATAAGATTTTAAGCTGAAACTACTGCTTAAAAAATGTTTTAAGGACTATTTAAGAGATTATTTAAGAGACTATTTAAGAGATGTAATCATTCAAAACATGCTAAAGTGCAAGTACAGCCCAACTCTGAAAAAATTATGCTGGTGCTTAGAGAAGGGGTTCTTTAGAGCTTGATGACTGTTGTCCATCAAAGTTTCCTAAAGCAGACATCAGTAGATAACCATGGTGGTCCCGAGCCACATCAATTTGAGCTGTAGGACCCAGCATGGCATTTTTGATAGAAATGTCAACATTAACTCTAATGTGCTTTATCACAATAGAATTTCTTTATTTACTAGATACAGAATCCTTCATGGACTGAGCAGTTAAATAATCAGGAGATGGTTTGGATTTTCATGGAAACCTGCTTGAATGATCTAGCAAGATTCATTTTTCTCTGGAGTTAGCATTATTGTTGCCAAGCTGAGTCTTTATCTTTAGAATCTCTGTTAGAAAATATCCATAATTACTCTTATTACCCGACATCTTATCTTGTTTTTTTTTTTTCTTTAATTTAAAAGCTCCTCTCAGTCGTGAACTTTAATTTTTTGGCTGCTCTTTCAAGGTTTTATAAAGTATTAAAAGTAACCACACACATAGACTGACAGATAAGCAGAACATCAAGTACAAACGCAATCAAACCACTAATGAGACTTAATGAGAAAATTCCATTCCCATTCCCTCATTTTTGGATTTTATCAGCAAGTCCTGACAACAGAGTTTCTTTCTGTTTTGCAGTCTTCTGAAACAACACATCCACATACTGTATGTGAGTACTGATTGGGTAAAGTGGTGACTTTCACACCAAAGGTCCAGCTTATTGGTCCAAACTGAAGGGTGGTGTTGACAGCCAGATCTAGCCATTTTAGTGCCCTACCATGATGACATTATGATTTGGTAATAGACAGGTAATCCACAGTTGGACAAAGGATGACAGGCTATCATGCACACCCTGTCCCAAGCATATTGTCTGTTTAACACTAAAAAGTTCTGCAGATTGAAAAAGTTTTCATTTTGCATCATGAGTCCAACTAATAGGAGGTCACAAGTTCATCTGGGCTAAATGTAGCTCACATTAACCATGTCCCAGCAAAGCCTTGATTATACTCTGTTGCAACATGGACATCTGGAGACACCACAACTGAATAGACATTCCTGTTATACTCATTTGAAGCCTGCTTGAGGTCCACTACCTGGGGCGCGTGCATAGTTTGTGGATTGTGATGTAAAGTCTCTGTGGATGAGTTAAACAAAAAACATGGATACATAAATTATAATCAAGGCCTAAGCCATAACAGTAAACTGCAGGAAGCTGCAGCTGGCTCAACTAAACGGCGTTGCTAAACTACTTCAGCAATTTGGTAATGTCCAAAGTCTCAGAGGACTGAGTTTCAGCAAAAAGGATCAGAACTAATATAGCAGAATGTGACAAACCATCTGTTTTATTGCACCCATTATTCTTCCTTGTGAAGCTTTACTGCAGTCTATACATTGCCCACAATGCAACTTGACCACCAACATTTCAGTTTATTATCAGTTTATGATAAAAGCTAATATATCCTGGAGATGGTAGCCTCAAACTTATCAACCTATTTCTTCTGGGTTAATGTCTGAGAACAGCTTGAGATGAGCAGTGGACTACAGCCTGGTAAGATCACATCTTTCTGGCTTCACAATCTTACTTTGTTTTATTAGAAATGGAGACTTGTTGATGCCAGAGGTCATGCTTCAAGCTGACAGAGAGGCAACAGTAACTCAAATAACCATTTGCTACAACCAAAGTGTGCAAAACAGCATCTCTGAACGCACAACGCATCAAACCTTGAAGTAGATGGGCTACAGCAGCAGAAGATCACACCAGGTGCCACTCCTGTCAGCTAAGAACAAGCTGAACTGCAATTCATACAATAGAAGATTGGAAAAACGTTGCCTGATCTGATGAATCTCGATTTTTGCTGCAACATTTGGATGGTAAGCAACATGAAAGTATGGGTCCATCCTGCCTTGTATCAGGAGTTCAGGCTGGTAGTGTAATGGTGTGGGGGGTGTTTTTTTGGTATACTTTAGGCCTTTTAGTACTAGCTGAACATCGCTTTAATGCCACAGCTTATGTGAGTATTGTTGGTGATCATGTCCATCCCTTCATGACCACAGTGTACCCATCTTCTGCTTGCTGCTTCCAGCAGGATAACACACCATAACAATGAGTTCACTTTACTTCGCAGGCCTGCACAGTCACCAGATCTCCATCTAATAGAGCATGTGGTGGAATCAGCAGCAGCTGTGTGATGCAGTCATGTCATGTCAACCTTGATGAATCAATGCCGTGGAAAACTAAGGCAGTTCTACTTCTTCTTTTTTTTTTTTTTTTTGGAGGGTGGGGTAAGAAACACTGGTTGGAGTCAAACCCAGGCTGCTGCACTTAGCCTTCCATCATATGGTCATCTGCTAAACCTGTACCCAGGTCAGTGAATGCTAATCACAAGAATTTGGGACCAGGTTGGTCATTCTCATCGCCTCACTTCTCAAGCACTAATACATGACCAAAATCCAGACAGCAGCGCCATTTCTTCCAGTTTCCCCCAGTTTTTCCCTCCATACTATAAATAATGAGATTTTCTTACCACATGTTCGTGACTTTCCATTGTTGTCATGTTTGGCAAGTGGGATCTTGACTGTGTTGCTAAAATGTCTGCCAGCATGATGACTGAACGGAACTAATTGTGAGTCATTAATTTTTTAGTCACACCATCACTAGAAAAGCACACTCCCAATTGCTTTCAAAGGTGTATTTAGTTTAGTTTATTAGTTTTAGGTACGTCTGGCATGCTGGTGTTTAACGTTTAATGGATTGACAGAGCTAGCACTTATAAACTTATAAAAAACAATAAAGCTGAGTTTCCCCATGAAATCTTTACTCTGGGTAGTAAAGTGTAAAACAGCAAAAACTGTTACAATAATGTTTAAAATATAAATCGCTAAAAAACAGTAGTATTCCACCAGAATATAAATATTTAATGGCATTTATATTTACATTTCAGCACCCAGACTGACATGGACTATTATGGACAATTCACTTAATAAAGTTGGCAATGAATAAAAAAAATAGCTAAGAACTAAACAAAGTTGAAGTGGGAGATTGTACATGTCTGCACAGACCCACTAGTGCTGGACACTGGCAGTGAACGTTCAATCCAGTATTGATTTGATTCAATTAAATATCATAAAGAAATTGTCATGGTCCCTGGGTCTTGGACCCAGGGTTCTGAGTTTGGAGTAAATCATTATGTATTCTTTTGGATATGTGATGTTTTGGTTCTTGTCCTTGGGTTCTCGTTATGATGTTAGTTCCCTTCTGTGTCCAGTCTGTCCCAGTCTCGTCTCTCGTGCGTCCTTTGCAGCTATCCTGTCTCTGTTTTGTCTTCTGTCTGCATCAAGCTCATGTCTCTATGTCCAGGTCTCTGTCTCAGTCAAGCTTGCATCTCTGTTCCCGTGTCCTGTTACTTCCTGTTTTATTTTGGTAGCCTGTGTCTCGTGTGCGTTATGTTCAGTTTTGCTTCCTCTGTTTCGTTAGTCTCTTATTTGTCTCAGCCTTGTTCCCACCTGTTGCCTGTTCTCTCATCATCCCATGCTTGTATATATGGTCTCTGTCTGCCTTGTTCTGTGTCGTGATGTTTCTCATGGTTGTGTTCTATCTTGCAGTTTGTTTTCCAGAGGATTCCTAGTTTGGTTTTCCTTGTTTTCGGTGTCACCGTATTCTTGTACTAAGTTCAAATTAAATAAAGCTATTTCTAGTTTACTCCTCATATGTCCGAGTCCTGCGTTTGGGTCCTACTCCTGCCTGCAACACAGCCAGCTGTGACAGCAATTTGTAGAATGCATCCTCAAAATTGTTACATTCAACAAATTTTAAGACAAAACTGTGAAAATTGCACAGTATAGGCTACACTGTAAGTACATTTTTCAGCTATATAGTCTGGCTTTTTGGGAAAATGCAAAAAAAAGACCAAAACTAGACACATCTATGATGTCATGTTTTGCAAAACTACTGAACAATGATTAAAGAAATGAGGGGTGAGGAGACTTTTGCACAGTGAATTTCTTATTGCAATATTTTGTCACCATCACATTTTCTGTACCTCATTCTGGAAATGATGTAACACTGACCTTGAGCAAGGCAAATGTGAGAGACCACAACAACCGCCACAACACTTCCTTCGTTTCGCTTTACATACTCACATGGAGCCATTAAAGGCTCTGTTCATGAAAACAGAGACATTCTGTTGTGCTGTGATCTTTTACAGTTTAACTATGAACTAATGTTTAACTTTTCTGTTTTAGTAAAATTCTTTACTTTCCTAAACTGACCTTTTAGTTTTAGAACTTTATTGAGCACTTCCTGTACTTAACCATAACGTCTGTGGGTGGATGACGCTAATCATCAGCCAAAAGAGGGATTTTAATGTGTTATTCCTGTATCTGACTGAGACAACTACACTGTATTTGTCCATGAGTGTGTATTTAGGAAGTTGGTTAGTGTCTCATGATACTGAAGGTATGCAGTGTCTGTCTGTCGTAATGATTATACTTTTGATGAATAATTTAGCTGCATGCATGTAAGGAATTTAGACTAAAATAGTTCTAAAAGACCACATGACGCCTGTTAGTTAGCAGTTTCCTAACTGGCTTGTGTCTATGTGGAAACATAAAAGCATGTATGAATTCATGCATCATTTCATGTCAAGAATGATGCCACTTAAACTCAGCCCTAAGGTGCTTAAATATTGTAGTGTCACAAAAAGCTTACTTAGGCTGAGCAAGCAAGGGTCATAAAGTAACATTTTATGGTTTTAAATATTCCTGTTGTGGTTTGACAAGCTAAAAGACTAAGATGAGCACATCTTAACTGGTTGATTTTTGCCAAAGTTATGGTTTAAACATTTGGGGCTAGAACACAGAAGTACCAAAAACCGCAGTTTCTCTAATCACCCCTTGAAGCTTGCGCCAGAGTTAGTCAATACCCATAAACTCCCATGTTAAAATGCCCCTCACATCAAAATAAACATGTTTACAACCTAATATAATACATGGTTTTGTTTATTAGGTGATATTTGTTTGCAAAATAAATATTTAGGTAAACTAAATGAACTGATGAAAGTAAATTTAAATATATGGTTTAAGGAAGGTAAATTGGTGAGGAAAATCCAAATTCTAAGATGGGTGGAATGTGACACCCATGTGTGGAAGAAGATTGGTTAAATATATGTAAAACAAGTGCCAGCACCTCTAGTTCAGAGGTGCTGGCACAGAGAATTTTCATGGAAGAATTGTATGAGATTTTTTTATCCATGAACTCCTCTGTATCCCAAAGTATTCTAGAGTCAAATGTGAGGCATCTGTCCGACAACTAAAGGTGGGCTGAATTTATGCAACGGGACAAATCTACAACAAAATGGCTGAAAAAGAAAAGAATAAAGGTGTTGCAGTGTATCACTCAAAGTCCATTGCAACACCTGTGGTGGGACCTTAAGAGAGCTGTGCAAAAACAAATGCCCACAAACCTCAGTGAACTGAAGCTATGTAAAGAATGGGCGAAAATTCCTCCAGTGATGTGGAAAAAAAAAAAAGTCATATAGAAAACAATAATTTCAAGCTATTGCTGCTAAGATAGTTCTACAAGCTACTGAATCATGGGGTGTATTTAGTTTTTCACAGGACTGCATAGGGTCCTGTGAAGACTCTCTTTTTCACATGAATGTCCTTTTATAAACAGTCTGTGATCCATCCATCCATCCATTTTCTACCCCTTATCCGGGTTCGGGTTGCAGGGGCATCAGTCTAAGCGGTAAAGCCCAGATTTCCCTCACCTCTTCCAGCTCATCCAGGGGGACACCGAGTCATTACCAAGCCAGCCGAGAGATATAATCTCTCCAGCGAGTCCTGGGTCTGCCCCGGGGCCTCCTCCAGGTAGGACGTGCCCAAAATACCTCACGTGAAACCGATTCCTTAGGGTTTTAATGGAGTAACCTGGGACTGTCTTGAACCAAGTGCATTCTGATGGAGATAAAGATTGCCCCTCACTGCGCTAAACACAACTTACTCATGTTTATGCAACTGAATAGCTGAATGTAAAAAAACAAAAACACAACAGAATTTAATTTGCAAAAGAGGTGACTAACTAGCTAGAACCATTGTCATCGTCATTCCCTTAAGCATGTTTAAATACAGGTGACTAATCTGTTACCTGCCTGTCGACACATTACCAATATTAGTTTTTTCTAGCATAAACATAAGACTGCTGTGTACACAAAATCAGTGAACATTACATTTTCACAACTTTTTGTTCAGCACATTAAAAGAAGAAGTAGATTGTAAGGTTGTTGCAAACTTCATCAGGTTTGAGGTTTTACTGATTGCTTTAAAGAAGCAGAATACAAAAGGAACACATATATTTGTGGTAAATGTACAAACTGTCAGAGTTGCTCTGAATTGTTAGTTGTGTTCAACAGTGTCTGAAACTTCTGGCATGGAAATTTCTCACTATTCTTGTTCATGAGTCATCTGGAGCTGTCTGTGTGATTTTTGCAGAAGAGATTTTTGGAAAAGAGACAGTAAGAGGGGATTTGGAAAGAGTGATGAAGTAACACAGTGGTGTCTCACACACACACACACACGAAGGTGTGATCAAAGTGTAGCTGCGCTCCATCTCCATTGTAACATTCAACTGACTGATCAACAGTCTGTCTCTCTGTTGGGTCACTTCCCACCACGTCAATCTGACTTTTGTCATCAACTCTCGTCAACATGTTTCAGTTCAAAATTTACCAGTGTTTTGAAATCCTCTCTTTCTGCAGTCACAGTTTTGGTAAAGATTGCTCTTATGCTTCTGAAGTCTTAAATACTGTATGTTACAACTTTATAACACGTTACAACAGTTATTAAAAATTATATGATAACTAACCTGAATCCTGCAAGGCAATCATAAATGAAATGCTTTGTTTTGGTGACTTCAACAAATGCTTGTATAATTTTGTCCAGTTCTGAAAAGTCCTACCAAATGAAGACACCCATTTAATTATTATTAAATGATCAGTGAGTGACCTGTCCAACAGGTCTGAAAAGTGAAGCCGCTGCAGAATAATTATAATCTGCATTCTTTATAATAGCCAACAGAGGGCTGGTTACAATAAGAAGTCTATTTAGTCTATGAGACAATGACCCTGCTGCTCAACTGATGTGTGATTTCAATAAACACTTTTCCCATAGTCCCACTTGCTATTTTCAAGTCTTATCCAAAAACAAACAAAATGTTTATTTTTTTAAGAGATGGCCCCATTTGGAGTAGAATAAACAATGAAGCAGGCCAGTGTATGAGTGTGTAGGGTCCTCAGTTTCTCTGTGAGATCCAACCCTGGCTTGTTATGTTCAAGCAAAAAATAAGATGGTGAGGATGTTTAGTCACAAACATTGATGACACCACTGCACATTTTACATGAACTTATTGACATAAGGTCACTTAACCGCAACCGAAGTAACTGCGTGCACAAACAACCTTAGGTTTGACAGCCCCTAAATAACAAACACCTCTCTGTAAAGGTCTTAATTTTTGCAAGAAATATGATTTTCCAAACTTTGTTTGACTTAATGAGAAATACAAAGAGAGAGCTAGATTTGAGGGGTTCAATTTGGGTTTGGGATTGCTAGGTTCTGTTCCATTTTATTATTACTGTATGTCTTGATAAATTCCTTGAGGTGTACCAGTTCATTTACAAGAAGGTCTCTACACAGTCGACATAAATAACTCTCAGAGCCAATCCTTATTCCTGATAATTAAAACATGTAATGTAAGCAATTTCCAATTCAATTTTATTTATATAGTGCCAAATCACAACAACAGTCGCCTCAAGGCGCTTTATATTGTAAGGTAAAGGCCCTACAATAATACAGGAATTTAGACTGAAATAGTTCTAAAAGACCACATGACGCCCAATAAAACTCATAACTTGGCAGACACAATAAATAAACTCGATACTAATTTAGCATTTTGGTGAGGTAAAGTGTGTGGTAAAAAACCTCCTGTCCTGACCCTCCCCTTCACTCTTGCCCTGGGAAAAAACAATATTACTCAATCCTTGTCTCAGGTCCCCTTCCCCGTCACAGCCATGCCCAGCCCAACCTCTCTGCCTGGGCAGTATATATGAGCAGCTGTCTCCACTGAATTCACACACCTTTGCACACTGATAAACAATAAACAGCTGCACAGAGGTGTACTGATTTTACAGAGGATTTAATAGAATTTATAAACTACAGATCGAACTGGTACAACAGCAAGTGGTGAGTTTTTTTTAACTATTGTTATTATACCAGATTTTACGTTTCTGTTTTAATTCATACTTTATGATATTTTATTATGATAACTAGTTTCATAACTAGTTTCAACTTATTTTGCTTTAAAAAATTTTTCTTTAATTTATAACATGTTTTCAGTGTAAATCCGTCATGCCCACCCTGTCAGTGTCTTGTTTCTGGACTGTGTGACTGTGTTTTTTTCTGTGGTTTCCCTCCTTCGCAGACGGCAATCAATCAGAAATGGAACTTCTGAAAACCGCCCTCATCATCGCCCTTCTTACAACATCTGCCAAGCCAGTAAGCTAACCACAAAAGAACTGCAGACTTCTCTTACCTTCCTCCCTCGTGGCTTTTTCCCCCCATCGCTCTCAGCTCAGCTTTATCACTGTTGTGTTTTAGTGGAAACTAAGTGTATTTACTTATGTACTTAAGTTTTGAGGTACTTAGAGTTTACTTGAGTATCTAAATTTTATTCTACTTTTTTCTTTAACTCCACCACATTTCAAAGATGTCTACCAGTTGTTAGCAGTTCTAGTGAATTAAAAAATCTTAAATAGTCAAAGATTGTAGAGAAAAAGTACAAAATAATGAATTTAAATTTGTTATCTCTTTATCCTATCTGTTGTCTCACGACCACCCAGACTTTTCTTGTGCCCTTTGGATGTGTTGCCCTCACCTTTAGGAAACACTGGATTAAACTAGCTAACCGTTTGGAATACACACCTGCATTCCTTCTAATGGCCAGCAGGGGGTGACTTCATTGGTTGCAAAAAGAAATCAGATTGTATAGAAGTCAGTGAAGAAATGATCCTACATATCATTTCCCTGCTGATTTTATGGTCTGAACTGCTAGATTAAACACAGTACTTGAAGTTTGTTCAGTAAATTATTTAAGGCTGGCCTACTCTATAATTTTTACATAGCTGTCGTATTGATATGCATCCCTCGGTTTCTTACACAGATCAACCCTCATCACATCCTGTCTCAAAATACCAAGATGGGAAGAGCCAAAGCGCTCAGCCACAAGGCCTAAAGGGGGGGTTTCACAAACCAATGGGCGATGTCACAGTGGATATGTCCATGGTTTTTTATACACGCTATGATTTGGGATGACACTTTGTCAGTTTAGTGTGCTCTGCCATCCAAAAAATTAGAGCCTACGTACTTATACTCCCAAATCAAACATTCAAGAGCACTTAAAGCATGCAAGTAGGGTTACTCTTTACATCAGGGCAAACAATGCTTTTTAAGAATGATTTTGTATGCAGGAATTTTAATGTATTCAATCTGCAAATTTTTTTATATATAAATAAAAAACATTTACTTGAAATATTTGTTTGAAATTTTCCATTTATTGTATGATACTCCCTCTTCACGCCACTATTTAACCTCAAATTATATCAGAGTAAGGCCATCCATTTTGCACCTTTTTGATTTCTAACCTGACCTGAAATGAAAAATTGTATTCATACAATTGCTATATGTTAGGACATTTTCACCTTGGCTGATGGGTTCTTCCAAATGTGAACTGTTTACAGTGCAGCGTGAGCATGTTGATATCTGATTATCGGCTTTTGCAAGAACATTTTTCATAATTTCTCTTTGTTTTGGCGAATTGTGAGGCTACATTCAAAAATGCTTTTAAACCTTTAACACATTATTAAAATTATATATTTGTGCTAGACAGTGTTGCATTTATTAAACAAGTAATTTGGTAAATCAAAACAAAACCAGTGTCCTTTTTTGACAGCGTCTGAGTGAAATCTCTTTCATTTGGTTTTTCCTCCACAGATGGCTTTCAGAAGGCATCACGATGCCGATATTGGCGAACGCAAAATACTAGATTTGTATCATAGGTTCACTGGGGACACTTCTAACTCTATGGACTCCAGTGACTCTTCAAAAAGTCTATCTTCTGAGGAGAGGGACTCCTCTGAGGAAATTGTCAATCCCGAAACGACCACACTAGTCGTGACCTCTCCTGCAAAGACGACTGTTGAAGACAGGAGTACACTCACTCCTGAAGTGGGCACAATAGGCACCGACCAACCAATTGTGATGGAGACAACGCCCCTGCCAGTAACACCGACCCCATCTATCAATGTCACACCAACATGTGATCAGTGTTTCACAGTGGTGATTCCAACAGCAGCTCCCATCACCGACAACAGAGGAGACAACTAAGCAAACGTCAAGCATCGATAACTATGTTAAGCAAATGTTCGACTTTAGTGGGTTGCATGTGGGCAGTTTCTATCCATTTTTTAAAAAACAAAAAACAAAGTCTTCATATTTTTTTTTTCCCAGTTTGCATCTTTTTGTGAAAATTCTTTTGCATGTGTCTAAAAGTGGCTTTAAAAAAGAAGAGCTTGTGCACTTGTTTGACCAGTATCGGATCATCACAATCAAAACTCTGCTTTGTTTGTTACAGTAAGTGAGAAAGATAGCAGCAAAAGTTATACATTTAAATCTGACTCAAGGGAAGATATAAAAATGTGTACAGAAAGAAAGATGTGAGTGAATTAATAAGTGGCTAAAAGAAAAATGAAGTTCCAATTGGATGATTAGTTATTTTCAACATTTAGAAGTCAAAATATTTTGTTAAATTCACAGGGTAGAAAATGTGATGGCATGATGATAAGGCAATAATACTTTCCTAAAGCCAATTTTGAACTGAATTAACATTACAGGAGAAGGTGGGGAATTTTAATCAGCGAGGATGTGCACTGTGAAAGAGAGTTACAAAAACCAAAAAGAAATTGTGTGCAATCTGATTAAAATAACTGACCAGGTAATGTTAAAAATAGCCTGCAGTGTTTTAGCTGTTGCTTCAGAGCATATTTCATACAAACCAAACCACTTAAATATGTGGTGATATAACATAAACACATCTGTGGCTTGTTTACATGTTTATTGCAGCTTTAAGGCAAGATATGGTTGGACTCTATGGTTGGACAATGTGCTAAAAAAAAAAGAAAAAATTCAGGTTTTCTTCAAAGATCTGCTGATATACTGTTGAAAGTCTAAAGATATCTGTCCAAGCAGAAAAAAAAAGCCAAAGCCAGCGATGGTTACTGAATTCAACTTTACAAAACAACAACAAAAAGTTGTTGCTCTGCATGAAATATCCAGAGTATGTATCCCACAGCAGTGTGTTTATAGACTGTGGAGGGTGTGTCGTGTCAGCTCTTGTCTGTACATGCTGGTGAAGAGTCCTTACCACAGTGGGTTTCTTTATTTACGTGCTATAAATTTATATTTTCCGGGATTAAATGTAGAGCAGAAAGCCAAAACAACACCTTAATATTGTTGGTTTGTTTGTGTTTTATACTGTGTTGGACTTCATTTTGTTTTGACCTAATATGCCTGATTTTATAATAAGTGCTGATTTTTCTAATAAAGAAAAATAAACCATATAGAATATCATTTTATAGTCACGCTCGTAAAAATCATTTAATTCTAATTAAAGTTTACAAACCATGTTTATAAATCCTGACATATGAGATGAGAATCTTTTTGTAACATTTTTGATAGTATAGAGGAAGCTGATTATTTTTTATTTAAAAGAATATATCAGTCTTGCTATGATAAACTTACTTCCAAATGGGGTCTCAATGCAGTGGTTTACAAATTGAACAATATAGGACATTCGTTAGTTCCATTAACTGTACAAAAAGTGGATGAGGCTATGTGGACATCATGCATTAGTTAGTGAAGTCTCATTATGAAGCCTCAAGCGGAGCATTTTCGTTGTCACCATCTTGACATTTTGAAATCAGATCCAACTGTCAAGCAGCATGCTCATTGGCTAACTAAGGGAGGCGCAGACAATATATACACAGGAGGGAATCATGCCAGAGAGGACACACCTGGGGAACACAGCTGAACAGAATATAACTGACAGGACAGGGGAAGCAATCCTGAACATGACGCACACGAGATGAGACACCAAGACCCAGACTAAGACATACAAACTTGACACAGGGAAAAAGTAAAAGAACACTGAGACACGACAGACACGGGAAAACAGAAACACAGAGACGGGGACATGACTGGGGGGACAGAGAGGGATCACAAAGAGGATGCTAACTGAATATTACAAACCAAGAAGATAACCTAGAATATAAACAGACTACAAACAGAGGATATAATACATGACCAAGGAAACTAGCAAGCTATTAATATTACAAAAGAACCAGACTTTATACAAGAGGCCCTCAAAAACACAAGAGACCAAAACTTCAAACTCAAAATACTGGGTCTAAGACCCAGGACCATGACATTTTGTCTTTTCTTTTGTTGCTTTATTGTGTTATTAAGATCCCTCCTGCCACTTCAGTACAATCAAGGACAATGGGATTCAGTTTTTTTGTGCATAGAGCACTGAAACAAAAACTTACCAATTGGGGTAGCTTCCTCTTTCATCATTTGCAGCACTGAGCAGAAAAATTATAACAGGCAGATTTTCTTCCAATGCAAATGCCACTGCCCCCCATGTATGGTTCAGATTATGTCCCATTTATGTGTCCTTAACAAAGATCATACTGGGTCACTCCTTGCACAGTATAATAGGATACTGATTATCTTTCTAACTGGTCAAAAGACAGAAAAAAAACTCCTTTCAGTTCTTTTTCTCTTAATGGTTGGCTGCATTAATGACAGAGAGGACTGGTTAAGGTGGAGGTTGTTCCGACATAAAAACAAAAGGACGTTTATGTCATCAGCAAGTTAAACTGGACAGACAAAACCAGTGTACGATGCAATAAATAAATAAAACAAAGACAATGTCCACTCCTACTGCTGAGGGGACTCATATTCTTTGGAATTTGTGGGGAACTCCAGACAGTCCTCTGACTTTGATGCCATGCTCTGCTGGAGCAGTGGCATCACAGGAGCAACAGACAGTAAGAGAATAATTAAAATGATGACTCTCACTGAACTGAGCAGAGAAGGTGACAGGGAGGAGGAGGATGTCCAAACAAACTGGCTGTTAAGAAAGCTCGCACCACCTTAATGACCACCTGAGTGCTTTAATATAGGACTTTTAAAAAGAAACAGGGAAGGAGCATTGCTGCATGTCCTTTCTTGATGTCTGATTACACAGTCTCCATCACTGATCCTGCAGATCCAAAGAACTAAAAGCTTACTCAACACACAGTATATCTGATGTCTCCATTCCTTACAGATCATTCTTTTACATTATACCACACATTAGGGGTGGGCATTTCAACTACTCCAACTCTAAACCACCTTTAGGTTATTATATTTTAAGCAGTTCCATACAGTACTTTCTGACGGCTTTAGTAGTCTTTGCAGGCTTTGCATGTTACTCTAATCTCATAGTCCCAAACATTTTACCAGTGCATACATATTATCTTTGTGTGTGATGCCTGAATTACTCCTCGAGAATACCACCTCTGGGTGGATAAGAAGCTCAGCATTGAGCTATATCAATGATTTTGCCCCATCTAGTGGGAATGGTTAACTATTACAGTTTCTCTTAGCTCAGGATTTCATTTGTTTGGCAGAGGTAGACCTGTTAGGATGTCCAGGTGTGTAGAGTCAAGTCAAGTAAATGTATTTATATAGTACATTAAAGCACAACAAACACTGACCAAAGTGCTGCACAGCAAATAAAATTATCAAAGAAACAATACAAATGATTTAAGAACCAAGTAATAATAATAATGATAATAGTAATAATTTAACAATTTAAAAAATTGGGTAATAAAATAAAATGATAATAGTAAATAATAACAAAAAGTAAAATAATAATAGTAAAAGAGGAAAAGACTGAAACTAATCTGAAGGTGAAAAAGCTAATGAGAAGAGGTATGTTTTCAGTTGGGATGTGAAGACTGAAGACTGAAGATTACCTAATCTGAGGAGGGAGATGATTCCAGATTTTCAGAGCTGTGACTGACAATGCCCGGTCACTTGTACAAGCCAATCGAGAATTTGCAATAACTAGAAGCTGCTGTTCAATGGACCTAAATGAGCAGCATGGGACATGGGATTGTAAAAGATCTGATAGATAACCTGGAGTAAGCCCATGCAAGCTTCCAGGGTAACCCAAGTACTGTCTGGATTAGTTTAAAAATATTCCTACACAGCATATATACCACTGATAGAAAAAGGTATAAATGCAGGCTTTCAGAGAACAATGCCCAGTGAGGTGTTTTGTAAAACCAAGCTATAAGGGGAAAAACATGTTTAGAAAAAGAAAAAAGAAAAAGCCCACTTTATGAACATTTGGCATTGTCAGTATGACATAACTTTTGAATGCAATAGCATCATTGTACTATAGGGCTCTTCCCAAATTTTTGGCTATTGGGATATTGATTCACTGGGTTTTCCCCCTAAATTTCAGTGTGTGTGTATCTATAATATTTATTTTGTATTTTTTGTTAAACGTTGTGTGGGCTCTCTGAAAGGATTCCCCAGATAATTGGATTTAGCAGAGGCAGTACTTCATGGCGCCTCGTGGTTATTATTATTATTATTAAATAAACAAAGCCAAGGTGAATGTAAGTTGCAGTGAAAGAGGAGAAACATGGGTTGAAATGATGGACAGAGGAGAAGAGCAAAACAAAGAGCTAATTAATTGAATAATAATTTAATAATTCAAATAATACTCTGAATAAATATATAATTCTTACTTTTTTTGCATTTTAAGGGTTTTTTCTTTGGTAGTTACACTCATTATATTGTAATATAATGATTGTCTTGCAGTGTATTGAGTATCATAGAATTGCTTTATTGGGATATCATTATTACATTATTACTATAACATTATTGTATTGTTTCAATCAGGTTGAGGACTGGACTTTGAGCCTTCGCAACAACTTGATTCTTTTCTTTTTTTAGCCATCCTTTTGCAGATTTGCTGGTGGGTGGGATCATTGTCTTGTTGCATGACTCCATTTCAGCCAGTCTTTAGTTGTTGGACAGATGGCCTCACATTTGATTCTAGAATACTTTGGTACACAGAGGAGTTCATGGTTTACTTAAGGACTGCAAGGTGCCCAGGTTCTCCACCAATGTGCTTGATAGTTGGTGGGGAGTCTTTGTGCTGATATGATTTGCTTGTTTTTTTTTCCAAATGTGGTGCATTATGGCCAACCATCTCCACTTTGGTCTCGTCTGCCCAAATAACTTTGTTCCAGAAGTCTTGTGGGGTTTTTTTGTGCAAATTTGCAGACCTAAACTGTTCTTCCATGTTCTTTTTAGAAAAAAGAGGCTTTCACCTGACAACCCTTCCAAACAAGCCATACTTGTTCAGTCTTTTTCTAATTGTATTGTTATGAACTTTTATCTTTAACATTGCTAACTGAAGCCTGTAGAGTCTGATATGTAGCTCTTGGTTTTTTTTTGTTTGTTTGTTTGTTTGTTTTTTTGCAATTTCTCTGAGCATTGCATGGTCTGACCTTAGGGTGAATTTGCTGGAACATCCACTCCTGATAGAATTGTGGCTGTGTGTTAATACACACCTGAATGCTCCAGACCAGCAAACTCCCAAAACCTCTGTTTTATATAGAGATGGTCATACTTGTGAATGATCAGTTAATCGTGTGCATTTCATTATCAGCACCTGGCTACAGTACAATATTCCCTACGATATATTCGGTGCTTCCCTTTGCCACTCATGAGTCCAGCCACCAAAGCCTAAAATGACCCTCAGCATTGGGGAATTTTGTACATGTAACATATATATATTTTTTTAATATAAATACAAATAGCGGCCAGATTAGTAAGCTCAATAAGATGTGCAGACAGGTTTCACTGATTTACTGTAGTAGCATTTTCTTGTAATAACAATAGACTGTGGAAAAACTAAGACTGCACTGGTTGTTCCTCATAAGTTTTGAAATGGATGGTTTATTAACTGTGAACAGTTTTAGAATGTGCTTTAACTTCTTCACAAAAAAAAAAAAGAGTAAGTAGTTTTAGTGGTTCA